>CAUYPK010031386.1:0-106937 GCA_963574355.1 Loris lydekkerianus
GAGTCCCTCGGGAGAGTACAGGGAAACCACCCCCACACTGGAGCCCATGGGGAGAGTACAGGGAAACCACCCCCCACACTGGAGCCCATGGGGAGAGTACAGGGGAACCACCCCCACACTGGAGTCCCTCGGGAGAGTACAGGGAAACCACCCCCCACACTGGAGTCCCTCGGGAGAGTACAGGGAAACCACCCCCACACTGGAGCCCATGGGGAGAGTACAGGGAAACCACCCCCCACACTGGAGCCCATGGGGAGAGTACAGGGAAACCACCCCCACACTGGAGCCCATGGGGAGAGTACACAGAGCCAACTCCACACTGGAGTTCGTCAGGAGAGTACAGGGAACCAATCACCAGAAAGACTCACAGGCTGAAAACCTCCATGGGAATCAGTGTAGAGGCAGGAAAACCAGAACTGTAGCCAACAAATGCCTGGAAGCTCAGCATAGAGAAGTCTGAGCTAAAAACTCCAAGAGGACTCAGTCATGGGGCGGGGGGTGGGGGGGGCACACTGTGAATTTTACATCTAGAACTTGACCAAGCCCTCACAGTGAATGTCAGAGAAAAAGCTTACTGCTTCTGTAGTAAGAAGGAAAAAGGGACTGCAGGAGAGCCCTGCTCTCCTTTATCGAAACGGAATCCACCTGGAGGAAAGGAAATGTCCACACCCAGCAGGACCTGGCCCTGCACACAGGGAAGGGGAATCTCAGACCCCAGCCAGCTCTGGATAACCAGGCGGAGCTGAGGAACACTGTGACGTTCACAGCCCCATCACAGGCTCACCAAGAGACCTACCTGGTCATGGACTCGAGAATGCCTCCCCTCCCCTGCAGGTCACCAGTCCATCTCCAAGGGCCCATTTTACAGGAGTCTCTTTTATATAGTGCATCATGTCTAGCTAGCAAGAAAAACCTCACAATCTAGTCTGTCTCCACAGCTCTAAGAAGAAAAGTAAAAAAAATAAAAGAGGATGAAGCCCGTAGCTCAGTGGTGATGGCCACGTATACTAAGGCTGGAGGGTTAGAAGCCAGCCCGGGCCAGCTAAAACAACAATGACAACTACAACAACAAAAAAAATAGCCCAATACAAAAAAAAAAAAAAAAAAAAAAATAGCCCGGTATTGTGGTGGGAGCCTGTAGTTCCTGCTACTCAGGAGGCTGAGGCAAGAGAATCGCTTAAGCCCAAGAGTTTGAGGTTGCTGTGAGCTGTGACACCACAGCACTCTACTGAGGGTGACATAGTGAGAACTTTCAAGAAATGTTAAAATAATTTTCTTAGAAGGAAAATGATGACAGTCAGAAATTCATATCTACATAAAGAAAGGAAGAACACTGGAGAAGAAATAGTGAAAATACAATAAAATTTTGTTTAAATTCTCAATTGATCCCACAGATAATCTGTTCAAAATAATAACAGCAATAATGTGTTCAGCTGTGTGTGCCTGTGTGTCTGTGCTGACACATAAGTAAGATGAGTGACAGTGTGACACCCGGGACAAGAGGGGGAGAGAGTAAGAACATTTTATCCTGACAAGGCACTCCCCCTACCAATGAAGCAGTGTAATGTTATGTGAAAGTGGACTTGGACCGCAACCACTAAAAATAGTTTAAAAAAAAATTAAACTCACAAAAGGCAAAAAAAAAGTGGATGAAAAAAAAATAGGAACAAAGAAAAAGGGCAAAAAATAAAAACTAGTAACAAGCATAGTAGATATTAATCCAACTATGTCGTAATCACTTTGAATGTCAGTGGTATAAACGTACCAGGTAAAAGACAGAACGGATCAAAAAATAAGGCCAACTGCTCTACAGGAAACCCACTGTAAATACAGAGGCACAGACTGATGGTGGGGAAAGACATCCCAGGCTAGCTCTAGTCAAAAGCAGGAGGAGGAGCTGTAGAAGTTCAAGACAGAGCAGGTTCCAGAGCAGAAAAGTTTTCAGGGATAAAGATGAGCAGCCTGTAACAGGAAGAGAGTTGTTTCTCAGAGAGGACAGCAGTCCTTAACATGCCCACCTAGTGCCAGAGCGTCAAAATCTGTGAGCCAAAACCCTGCAGAACTGCAAGTAGAAACAGATGAATCCACTATCACAGCTGTAGACTTCAACACTTTGTGTCAGCAATGAGAAGTAATATCAGGCTCTCAGACCAGCGTGGAATTAAACGAGAAGTCACCAATACAAAATACAACTGTGCAGTAGTACAGGTGACAGCCCACCACTGTCAAGTGGCAGCCCAAGTAGGGGCAATCTGCGGGACTGAGCCCTCAGCCCACAGGATCTGATGCTCACGCCAGGTCAGTGTCACAGCCAGTGGCTGCTAGCGCTGACTGGTGGTCGGGGCAGGGGTGGGGGAACCCCCACACACTTTGCCGATCAGAAGGTAAGTATTGTGTGCCAAGAATGACAGTAGGAAAACATTTTGGTTTTCTCCTAGCACAAACAAAAGCCAATCTGAAAAGTCTGCATACTGTATCATTCCAACTCTATGACATTCTGGAAAAGGCAAAACTTCGAGACAGTAAAAACATCAGCCGCTGTTGGGAGTTCAGGGATGGGGCAGGGAAGGAGGGACTAAGAGCTGGAGCACAGAGGATGGTCAGGGCTCGGTATGACACTGTGACAGTGCAGACGTGAACCATGGCTTCTGGGTGGTGATGACCTGTCACTTGTCACTGCAGACTCACTGACTAACAAATGTGCCCCCTCAGTGGGGGTGGTACTGGGGGACTCTGGGCAGGGAGGGCACATAGCCTCTCAACTGATGTGGATCAGAATCTGCTCTATAAAATGTATGGTCTTTAAAAAAGTGATAACGCAAGTGGAAATGGACAAATTCACTGTCATAGGGGGCTTGTGTTTGTGTTTAACAGACTCTCTATGAACACACTACACCAGGAGAAAGCATGCAAAATGTTAATACAACAGTTAACAAGCATAGCTAATTGGATACCAACACAGAATCTCACACCAAATGATAAGAGAAACAAAATCTTCTCAAGAGAGAACACCTAAAATCCAGCACAATCTGTAGGCTGCAAACAGAGTCTCTGTTCACAGATCCAGCATGGAAAAGACCAAAGTCTCTGACCAATTGGTATTTAAGTTGTAAGTCAATAACAATAAGTGAACCTGAAAAAATACTATCCGTTGGGAATTTAAAACATAATTCTAGTTAATTTCTGGGTTTATAAAACTCAAAACAGGTATTAAAAGTTGTTCTCAAGTGAATGATAATGAAATTTGTAGCAAAAATAGCATTCAGAGGAACATTTATGGCCTTAAATTCTTTTTTTTATTGCTTCAGGTTCATTGAGGATACAAAGTATTAGGTTACATTGTTTGCATTTGTTAGGTAAAGTCTGTCTTATAATTGTGTCCCACCCCCAAGGGGTGCCTTACACGGTAACACCCCACCCCACCCCTATGGCCTTAAATTCTTTCTTTCTTTTTTTTTTTTTTGAGTCAGAGTTTCACTGTGTTACCCTCAGTAGAGTACTGTAGTGTCACAGCTCACAGCAACCTCAAAGTCTTGGGCTTAAGTGATTCTCTTGCCTCAGCCCCCCAAGTAGCTGGGACTACAGGCACCCACCACAATGCCCAGCTATCTTTTGGTTGTAGTTGTCATTGTTGTTTGGCAGGCCCGGGCTGGATTCGAACCTGCCAACTCTGGTGTGTGTGGCTGGCGCCCTAGCCACTGAGCTACAGGGGCTGAGCCAGGCCTTAAATTCTTAAACCAGAAAATGAGCTAAACTGCTAAGAAGGTAGACAAAAGGGACAGAAAAAGTCTGAAGAAAAAAGTAGTAGTAATAAAGAATGGACAAAAAACTGATGAAACAGATGGACCAGAGAGAATCTACACAGCCCAGCCAGGTCTCTAAGATGGTTCCAGATACAATATTTAAAATCCTAACGGTGTCTTGCATGGAACTTGACACGCTGGAGCATCAAAGCACACACAAGATTGAGCATCTTCCCCCACCAGTCACCTGTGACAGACGGGGCTCATGCAGGGCTGGATAAAGTGACCAGTGGGACAGAACCAAGGGGCAAACCTGGAGACTTGGCATGTGCTGGGGACAGGTTGGCATGTTAGTTTGTTTTGTGCTGCTGCAACAGAATACCTGAGGCTGTTTACTAATGATAAAGAGAACAAGTTTATTTCTTATGGTCTGAAGGCTGGAAGTCCAAGGTCAAGGGGCTACACCTAGGAGGACCCTCTTGCCCATGGAAACGCTCTGCAGTCTTGAGGCAGTGTCAGGTAGCACACGGCTGGGCTTTCCTCACAGACTTGCTCTGTGACAACTTGCTAATCCCTGAATGGACTAAGCCGCTCAGGAGGGCTCTGCTTCTTCGGCCTGTCTCAACACTGCCACATCGGGGACTAAGTTTCAACATGAGTTTCAGCAGGGAAAACATTCAACCATAGCACTAGCTGCTGGGAGACAGAAGAATGCTTACAAAGCAATAAGAAAAAGACCAATAACCCCACGGGAGGGGGCAGAAGATGGTGCAGAGAACTGCAGCTGGAAGTGGGCACGTGACAGGATGGGCAGGTTCAGGAGAGGTCACAGACAGGTACGTTCAAACCACAATTGCCACTGTGCACTCGTGGGGATGGAAAGGAAGAACCTCACGGTATGGCTCTGGGTAAGGTGCTGACTGACGCACGCCCAGCACACGCAGTGGGAGGTTTGCATAGACATTTCTGATGTGGCTACTGTGCAGGTGAGAGTGAGCACAGCAGGCCCACAGATGTCACCCTGAGGAAGGCCACCTGCAGGGTCACCCTGGGCTGCCATCAAGCTGAAATGCTCCCTAAGCTGAGGGGCTGGAACACCGGCCTGGCCACAGCAACTGCCATAGGCTGTTGAGCAAACACTGTGGTGTTTATGCAGATGGAACCCAGCTTTGTCTCTAAGCAGAGGGTGCCTCCATGATGGTGCCCACTGAACCCTAGATACTGAGTCCCTGTCATGGGCTTCCTAGGAAAAACATGTCCTACATGTGTCTGCACATGCTGCGTCCACCACACTGGGAGCTCCGGAAGCTGCTCGCAGTCCCTGTGACCCTGCCAAAGCCTCCTCCCCAGTTGTGTCCTTGCGGCATGGCTGTGACAAATCTCAGATATGCTGAGTCCTGTGACTCTATGCTGAGTCCTGTGAGTCCTTCCAGAGGATCTCAGGACCTGCAGGTGGTAGTGGGGAGCCAGATATACCCCTGCGACCCTGAGATTTGCACTCCCAGGTGTGCAGCCTAAAGAAATTCCTGCGAATGTCCCTGAGAGACAATACAAAACCTCCACTTCACTCACCACCAGGAGACACCACCTCACACCCAACAAAATGGCTACTACTATCCAAAAGCAGTAAGTGCTGGCGAGGATATGAGGAAAACAGAAACCCTGCACACTGCTGGGGAGTGTGCAGTGGTGCAGCCACTGTGGGAACGGTACAGTAGTTACACGGAATATTAAAGATGTGATGATCATCACATGACCCAGCAATTCCACTTCTGGGTCTATCTCCAAAAAACGAAAGCAAGGACTTGAACAGATATACGCACACCCCCGTTCATGGCAGTATTACTCACAATAGCTACAAGGTGGAAACAGCCCACAGGTTCATGGCAGGTGAATGAACAATGTGGTCTATACACACACAACGGGACATCATTCAGCCACAGAAGGGAGGGAGCCCTGACACAAGCCATACACGGGCAACCCTGAGGACACTGTGCTGAGTGGAATAAGCCAGACACAGAAAGGACAACTACTGCAGAGTCCCGCTCGCATGGAGTCCCAAGAGCAGTCAGATGCAGAGTAGATGTGGGCACCAGGGGCTGGGGAGTCAGCGTTTAATGGGGAAACAGTTGCCATTTGGGAAGATGAGAAAGTTCTGGAAATAAATGGTGGTGATGGCTACACAACAATGTAAGTGTACTTACACTTCAAAACATTAAGATGATAAACTTCATATGTAATTTGCCACAATTTTTTAAAAAAGGAAAAACTGAGGGCAAAAAATTACAGTGGCATCATTGGTAACAAGGAATCCTAACTGCGGGTCCCAGGAGAACAGGCAAATGGCTCGAGCCCAGGCGTACACCAGGGCAGCCACAGCTCCGACATGCAAATCCCAGGGAGCAGGGCTCAGGGCAGAAGCACAGGGAAGACCCTATGCCTGACTCATTTTAAAAAGCATAAAACAAGTACACAAAAGCAATCTGGTATGCGGCGCACAGAAGAGATAAAATTAAAAAGAAACACGCCAGTGAAGGGCAGATGTGGGATTCAGGCCCCTGGTTTCGGGGCAATGGTGAGGGCTGGTGGGCTGCAGTCAGAAGCAGGTGTGGCAAAGCCCCAACACCACTTCACCACTTTACCCTTAATCCCCTCTCCTTTCCCCAGCTGCTACTACTAAAAAAATGTCAGGGAGAGCCCACTGGAGAATCTGGGAATAACTGCCCTGGAAGGCTGTTCCCCGCATTCTAAGTGTGTATCCTACTTGCCTGGTGGAAATGGTGGGAGGGGGAGTGGGGCCTGCACCCAGGAAATGGGGCAAGAGGGGCAGCTACCACAGAACTGGACCATCCATCACAGCAGAGCTACCAGAGTCAGGGCCCCGTGAGATGCAGCTCACGCTGTGTGCAGCAAGCCATTGAAATCTTACCTCTGCACGGCTGTGGACTTCCTCCCCTGTGAGTCTAGACTGCACAGCTTTCTCCAGGGGCTCTGTGGCAAGCCTCACTGCGTGCTGTATCCGCTCGAGCATCTGCTTTTTATTGGGATCTGTGGTCTCATTTAATTTTACTGCAAATGGCTACAACCACAAGGAGATGTCAAACTTATTAAATACTGCTCAGCAAGTATCACAAACTGTTCACAAAGGTGACTCAAGGGAGGAAAGGGACAGGTTTCTCCCATTCCCTGTGTCAATGAAGAAGTTTGCACCCCACTCAGCAGGGCCACACCAGGACTCTGAAGCCCCTGGCCCAGATACTCCTGGTGTTGCCCTCTCCTCATGTGTGACTTTGGGCAGGCTGCTGACTCTTTGTGCCTCGGTTTCTCTGATCCAAATTGAGTGTGAGAACAGCACTCCAGGGTGTACTTTCAGGGGGTAAAATCAGGCAGTCACCTAGGAACTGAGAGGTACCAGTCCCTCCATCACAGCAGCACCTGATGGAGCCTTGTTGGTCTAACAAATTGCTGAACTCTAATTTTGGGGTATTTTTTTTGGAAACAGTGTCTCATTTGTTGCCCAGCTGTTGTGCAGTGGCATCATAGCTCATGGCAGCCTCAAACTCCTGGGCTCAGGAGATCCTCTTATGTTGGCCTCCCAAAGTGTTGGGACTACAGGGGAGAACCACTGTGCCGAGCCAACTTATTCTAATCTTACTACACAATGCAAATAACCATACATTTATATTGATGCTTACTCCTAATAGAAGTGTAAACTGGAGCCATTTAAGAAAATGAGCATAATGCCAGGTGCAGTGGCTGATGTCTGTAATCCCAACACTCTGGGAGGCCAAAGTAGGTGGACTGCTAGAGCTCAGGAGTTTGACATCAGCCTGAGCAAGAGCAAGACTCTGTCTCTAAAAAATAGCCGGGCATTGTAGTGGGTGCCTGTAGTCCCAACTACTGGGGAGGCTGAGACAAGAGAATCACTTGAGCCCAACAGTTTGAGGTTGCTGTGAGCTATGATACCACAACACTCTACCTAGGGTGACAAATTGAGACTCTGTCTCAAAAAAATAAAAAAAAAGAAAGAAAGAAAAAGAAAATGAGGATAGCGTCTGCATTTCAGTCAGAAGTTTCCGATCTATCATAGTTGTGACCTTGATGTTGAAGATTGGAGAGCGGCATTGGTAAGCATTTTTACAAGTATGTGCAATTAGTGGCGTGGTGATAAATTCAGATGTTTTCTCTCAAGTGGCAAGGTCAAGAGACATCACCTGTTCCACTCCACCCTAGTGTGTCTTTCCCAGGGCCGTATGCTGAGGCTGACACTACCCTAGGCACCATGACCTGTAAAGGACCCAAGGGCTTCGACCAGCACGGATGGCGAGGGCCCACCTTGAGGGCAGCATGCACGTCCTCCAGGAGCTGTGTGGCGGGGGGCTGCTTCTCCCGGTACTGCTGGAACAGGTGGTCCTGCCGGGCTCTCCTGATGATCTGCAGAGAGAAGCAGAGGCTGGGCTTCACGCAGACCCCCTCACCCTTATGCCACAGCCACTCTCACATGTGGCAAATCCTAAGGGATGCCAAGGGTTGTGTGGAGACAGCTGTGGGTGCCAGATGTGTGTGGTATCATCAGCCACAATACTGCCCTCTACCTTGAACCTGCCATGTGGCACCCACCCAGAAACCAGCCCTAAGGGCCCTGGCACTCAGCCAACGTGCTTCCTGAACATTCAGGTCTCTAACATCTAAAGGAGCATAAAGTGTAACATTAACTATTGAGGGGATTCAAATGTTTGTCAAGACTTGAGCTAGCTGAAGCCTGTGCTATTTTCTTTACCTAGCTGAAAGTCCTTCCTGCCATCCAATGTACTTGTCTTGAAAAGCCCTTTACCTTATCATCAATATCTGTGATGTTCATACAGTAAAAGACATCAAACTTGAAGTAATCCTTCAAGACTCTTCTTAAGATATCAAAAGAGATATAGGACCTGAAGCAACAAAGAAACAAGCATTTCCACACTGCACAATCTGCATGGCTGAGTTGAACAGCACCAGTCTGAGCCACGTGGGCCACTTACACAGGGAGTTCCTACTCCGCCACCCAGGACAGCAAACCCACCCCTCCTGCCTCTGCCTTCTCCACATGCAGATGATAAGGATGGAGACCTTTATGAAGCTCCACTTCCCTTCTCTTGCATACTTCACTGTATAAGAGTACAGTCTGTAACACACAGTACACAGAACATGTGTCTGCCGACTGCTCCTGTTCTCAGCAGGGCTGCAGCACACACTAGGCTACTGGGAGTCAAAGAAGTTGGAGGGAGGGGGTCAAAAGCTATATGTGGATTTTCGATTGTGTGGGCACTGGTGTCCCAATCCCTATTTTGTTCCAGGGTCAAGTGCGTAGGACCCTGGCCCCGAGCTAGAACATGTACAGGTGAGAGGATACTGTGGCATTCACCCCAACAGCCAACTTGCTCCACAAGCTGAGCCCAGGGCCATACAGTGGGGCTCACAGCTGACTCAGCCTCAGGTCTGAGTGTCACAGAAACTCAGCATCTAGGGACCCACATCTGAACTTGAAGGCTAAGGAAAAACTTTAAGGTCACAGGGAAGTGTCTGGGTAGAGCCATGTATTAACAAAGAGGCTCTGGGCATTTTTCATTTTGGTGATCTTCACTCTTTATCCAGTAAAGGTGGATTACTTATGGAATTAAAATTTTCATCTTAAAAACAAGCAAAGTCCAGGTCTGATGCTCCTCTCAAAGCTCAGGTCCTGTAGCAGATTAGACTGATGGCCAGTCCCTACCTGGCATGGCCCATGTGAGATGCATCGTAGACAGTCGGCCCGCAGCAGTACCACGTCACCTTTTTGCCATCTTGAGGTATAAACATGTCCTTGGTTAGGAATTAAGAAATAACGATCATAAGAAATGCAAAAACACAGGATTACCAAAAGTAGCAGTAAGTATCACAGTGTGGTACATTATGTTTCATATAAATGAATATAGAAAGGACTGCTTTATTTATTTATTTGAGACAGAGTCTGATTTTCATGCCCTTGGTAGAGTGCTGTGAGATCACAGCTCACAGCAACCTCAAACTCTTGGGTTTAAGTGATACTCTTGCCTCAGCCTCCCAAGAAGCTGGGACTACAGGTGCCCGCCACAATGCCTGGCTATTTTTTTGTTGCAGTTGTCATTGCTGTTTAGCTGGCCCCGGCTGGGTTTGAACCCACCTGCCTCAATGTATGTGGCTGGCACCCTAATGACTGAGCTACAGGCGCCAAGTCCCAGCTATTTTTTTAGAGATGAGGTCTCGCTCTGGCTCTGGCTCTGATTCAGGTTGGGCTTGAACTCATGAGCTCAGGCAATCCACCCACCTCAGCCTCCCAGAGTGCTATCAGCCACAAGGACCATTTGTTTTACTGTTAAAAGTCACAAAGGTGTCAGTGGGGCCCATGAGACTCAGTCAATGACACCTTCCCACTGACTGGCAGCCCTGCATGGTTCGAGCCTTTTCCTCCCTGGAACCTGCTCTTCCATGCAGGGAGTTGATAACTCTTACTTTGGGTTGAAATGCTACTTATTTGATAAGAATCACAGCTATCAAGTATCTGTGACTGCTAGGCCTGAGTTAAGCCCTCAACCTGAGTCCCATCTGCTCCATGCACACCTTTAGGAGGTCAGCATTCTTGCCATCTTTTCACAGTTGAAGAGACTCGGCCGGCCAGGCCATCCCTGCCCCTTACGGGCACGCATTGGGCTGCGCCTGCCTTACCTTGTTCCGGGTGAGGCTGTTGTACAGGTGGAGCTTACATGGCTCAGTCCCGGTGGGAGGAGACCACTGAGGCTGTGCCCGCCGGCCTCTACCTGGGGGCACAGAGAGCGGTGTTACAGTGGGGGGAGGAGCACCAGGAAGCACTGGCAGCCACTTCATCTGGAGGCTTTGTTCTCACTATGACTCATTTATGATGAAACATGAAACAATGTTAGACCACATCTCCATATCAAAAGAAAGATTGTTTCTTTTGTGTTGCTCACATTCTGTGTGGTAGTGTATCTTGGTGCCCCAGCAGGACAGAGGAGTGCCTGCCTGCAGGACGCTCCCAAGCATGCACCACTGCTCTTGCAGGCTGTGTGTGTAGGATGCCACCCCGGCTAGTGGGTCAGTGGGGCCCCACATGCAGCCTCACTGGGACAGTCTGCTGTTGGAGGCCCGGGAACCTCCCCTCCCAGGATCCTTTGTCCAGACAAGGTAAGGGTTTTGAGGACTCTTGTGGGAAACAGGTTTCCTCCAACCCCTGACAGTCAAGGCCATAGTCAGTTCAGAAATGGCCATACCCAGGACAGGCAAGGCAAGGATGGCCCAGCCCAGCCCCTCCCATCCTGAGGCTGGGAAGGTGAGGGGTGGGCTGTCTCCACAGGCTGACAGTCTGACCCAGACACTCCAGCTTTTGGCTCTGAGCACCACATTGCTCTGTCCCCACTGTCATTTCAGACACAATCCTGAGTTCCTCCCCAGCCCTCAAGGGGATGCTCACTGGCCCACCTGGTCCTCTACCTCCTGGGACTCCACTGCTTCCTGCTCCTGCCATCCAATCCCTCATGCCCTCCTAAGCCCACCCAGCTTTTTGTTTCTGGGACCCCTGAAGGGACACAGTGCTGCCCCTGGGGCCTGGAGTAGCCACGAGGGTGATTATCCACACGCACAGCCTCAGTTCTGCAAAACTCAGAGCCCCAGGGGCACCTGGTGATACCCCTCCTCAGGTGGATCCAGCTTTGCTCCTTAGTCCCTACCAATGGCCAGGCTTGGTGCCCACTCTACTGTGTGCCCCAGCATGGCCCCTGCCCAGGAAGAACTTTGGTGGGCCTAAGCCACCACTGTCCACCGTGTGGACACTCTCAGCACAGAGTTCTTCCCACCACCTCCCCCTCTCTGGCTCCTGTGCCAGAGGGTCTGCCGCAGGCAATACCCTGTGCAGGCCTCAAAGGAATCGCTATTGAACTTGGGTGGCAGATCACCACACAGGAATGGCCACTGCCAGAGTCCTAGAGAAGCTGGTCTCGGGTGTGGGCCATTTCCTGGTCTCTCCACTCTTGCCCAGGCCATGAGAGTGAACACAGAGGATGCTGGTAACTAACAGGCTGAGATGAAGAAGGGGGCGGCTATACTGTGTGTGTCTGAGACAGATGAGGACACAGAAGGACAGACAGAACTGGGCAGGAGCTTCTGCTCTAGGTGAGTTCTAGTGGCCACAGATAGTCCCAGATTCTAACACCTGGAAAATCCTGAATCACAGCCCAACACTGATGTTCACTAAGGCCAAGTGCAGCCTCGTGGCTTCTCACTCTGTTGCCTATGCTGGAGTGCAGCCTTGAGATCAAAATTCACTGCAGCCTTGAACCCCTGGGTTCAAATGATCCTCCCACCTCTACCTTCTGAGTAGCTGGGACTACAGGTGTGTGCCACCATGCCCGGCTATTTTCTTAAATTTCTTTTTGTAGAGACAAGTCCTCGCTATGTTGCCCAGGTTGGTTTCCAAATCCTAAGCTTAAGCGATCTTCCCTCCTCAGCCTCCCAAAGTGCTAGGATCACAGGTATGGCCACCACCCCAGTTCCCTCTGGATGCATCACATGCGCCTGAAGGAAATTTTCGTTTAATGAAGTGACAGTGTTCAACTTCCCTCAGGAAGCCTCTGGAGCTCCTGCATCTCAGATGCTTGGGGACGCTGCCCATAGCTGCAGCCCAGGGGAGGACACGCCATTACAGTACTCGTCTCGCCAGGCAAGAAGGACCCAGGTCCACATGCCGGCTTTCCAGCTCCCATGGAGGCCACTCCTAGCCTGTGGGTGGTAGTGGGTTCTGGGGAAATTCAGCTTATGCAAATTCAGACTCCAAAAAGGGCCCTTATTTTTCACAATTGACTTCCCCTCCTGCATTAACTGGTTTCCCCTTTTCTGTCCTGTGTAACACCCTACAGCCCAGCAATTCTAACTGAGGTCCCCATCAAGCCTCACACAGGCCTCAAGAAGAGCAGCTGGCACCCTGCACCACTCCAGGTCTCTGCTTTGATTTCTTCTGAACAACAAACACACAGATCCACATCTGGTCCTGCTTTGGGCCAGGCACTGTACTGGGAGCAGGGCTACCACGGAGAATCAAAGTCCCCAACCCAAGAGAACCAAGAACAGAATAATTATGCATCACTCATGAGAGATACACCTTAAAATGGGGATCTGAGGAGACTGAAGACAGAAGGATGGAAGGAGAGACCAGGTGGCACAAGCACTCCACGAGGGGCTCACCAAGAAATACACTTCACTAGGGAGCCAAGATCAGGGGTGTGCCCGAGAGGAGAGAGCAGTGCAGAACTACCATTCCTAAAACCCGATCAGCAGCTGGCAGACCCACTTTCCCTGGTGAAATCTACCTGATGCTCCTTGCTAGGGCTGAACAGGCTGGACCCCTGTTTGGGATAAGGAGCCCCACTAAGTTCAAGGCCCTGAGACCCAGTGGACCTCTGTGCTGAGCCTTGGAGAGAGGGCTGGCAAGACGGGATAGGGAAAGACAGAGTGGCCAAGGGCGTGGGAGCCAGTCCACCCCGAGGGGTCTAGCTGCACAAAAACAGCTCTGAAGGTTGAGCAGAGCCCTTGTGGGAGCTGCTCCCTCAGGCTGCAGAAGCCCACTATCTCAGAGAGGCCCCAAGGGACACAGGAGTTGACAGGTAGTGCATCAAGGGCTAGACGTGGACACATCTGACACTGATGGAATGACAAGCAGAGGTGGAAGGGCGAGTGGGAGAAGGGGTGTGAGTCCCACAGCACCGGCAGCGGGTGTGGGCAGGGTACACGCTCCCACCCGTCAGCAGCTCTGATCATCACAGCTATGTGGAGGCAGATAGACACAGCTGCTGTCATCCCAGGAATGCAGGCAAAGATCTGAACTCTGAGGAGTCTGGGACCTGCTCAAGGCCACTGGGTGATTGGTGGCGGCCCCCTCCTTCACCTCCAGCCCTGGCTCACTGTGCACTGGCCTGGCACTGGCATGCATGGTCCCTAGTGGCTTTTTAGGCAGTCTGGGTGACCAGGGAACTTGGAACCTGGAAGCGGCAGGTCAACCCTACTATTAGTGCTGTCCACACCTCTGGCTCTCCACCTTGAGCAGCTGTCCTCTTTCTGGGCTAAAAGGTGATTGCAGGGGCAAAAACTTTCCTTTATCTTAGTGTGGATGGTGGTGTGTGTCCCCACATATCCCCATGATGAAGAACTGGGAGACAGGCCACTGCTGAGGCTGTGGTACCACACCCACTCAACCCTCATCCCCACCCCAAGTGGCTAAGCTTCAGAGTGGGCATAGCAGAGGGACAACCGGACACCTGAGCCCTGGAGAGGAGGCACCAAACAACAGAGTTGTTACCTGGGTGACCACCCTGGACTCACTGGCAGAGACAGCTGCATAGGGGAGGACACGACCTGCACCTGAGGCTGGAGAAGGGCTGTGTGCTGCAGGGACATCCGGAAATACTGAACATGCCCTTCTCTGGGAGGTCCCCCATCCCTGCCCCCACTGCAATGGACCGCTGTACCTGGCAGAGGCCTGACCTGCCTCAGAGACAGGGTCCCTTCCAAATCCTCTGCCCCAAAGCAATCTGGAGAAGCCCCCCAGGAGGATGCCCAGCACAGGGAGGACCACTGCACATGAAAGTGGGAGCATCACCATCCAGCCAATCCCAGCACTAGATGTGGACGGAACAAAGTACTCCTGGATCCACCACAAGGGAACAACAAACCACCCAGGCCCCCAGGCCCCTCCAGAAGTATCTCCACAGACGTAACCAGCACTGACAGGCAGGAGCTGAATTTGCAAGATGGATTTCATCTCAAAGAAGAAAAATGACATTTCTAAATTTTAAAAAGTTCAGCACCAATTAACAATAATTTCAGATTTAACAACTGTAAAACTAGAGCATAAGCACATTCTAATCCTGTGGAATAAATAAATAAAAATAACCAAGTCAAATCAGAGCTCAGGGCTCAGTGACTGTACCTCAAGCAGTTAAGGTGCCAGCTACATACACCAGAGTTGGTGGGTTTAAATCCAGTCCGGGCCTGCCAAAACAATGACAACTATAACAAAAAAAAAAGGCCGGGCGTTGTGGCGGGCAACTGTAGTCCCAGCTACTTGGGAAGCTGAGGCAAGAGAATCACTTAAGTCCAGGAGTTGGAGGTTGCTGTGAGCTGTGATGCCACCGCACTCTACCCAGAGTGACAGCTTGAGACTCTGTCTCAAAAAAAAAAAAAAAAGAAAAAAGAAAAAGAAAAAAAAAAATCAGAGCTAGGCAAGGCTTTGGCTGAAAAATCACAAGGACTGGGTCTGTGGCCTGGGCCCTCAGTCAGCTCTCGGTCCTGGCGACTCTGCAACCGGACCCCAGTCTTTTTGGTAACAGGGACTGGTTTCATGGAAGACAATCTTTCTATGCACCAGGGGGTGGGGCAGGGGAAGTGCTGGTTTTGATGTGAGTCTGCAAGCAGATGGTGTGTTCTGCTGTCTGTACAGTCAGCCCCTCTGCTATCCATAATCTGTGTTTGCAGCTGTTCCCCAGTGCTAACATCACTGCCTCAGCTCCAACTCAGATCCTCAGGTATTATAGATTTCTCACGTGGAGTGCAGCCTAGATCCCGCCATGTGCAGTTTATAGCAGGGTCCCACTCGGTGACAATATAATGCCTGCCTGATAGGAGTGGAGTTCAGTCGGCAGAGGGGGTGGTGGGGAGTGGCTATGAACACGGACCGGCTCCCACCAATCATCTCCTGCTGTGTCTGGTTTCTAACAAGCCACTGACCGATACCAGTCCATCTGAGGGGTGGGGACTGCAGACCTAGGGAGATGAGAACATCTTGTTCCTAAAGAAACGACTTTACAGGGGGATTTTCCTCTAACTTCCCAGCAACAGCAAGAGAGCTTTCCTGCAGGCCACTTGCTCTAGACACCTTTGGGGTGTCTACTGCCAAGCAGGGCCACAGGCCTACAGGGGTGATGGAGAAAGCCCTGCCCATGGGGGGCATTCTAATGGCTGGGAAACCCACTGTTACTCACTTGCTTGGAGCCTGCAAGGCTTGCCTTTGTCACAGGGGTTGCCCAGGACAGCTTCTATGTGCCTGAACCACCGAGCCACGTGGAAGAGCTGGGGGTCAGCGGGTGGGGCTGAGAGCTGCCTGAACACGTCCACGTCTGCCTGGGACAGTGAGTACCCCTGGACATAGCTACGGGTGCTGAGGTGCTCGTTCAGGGCTTGGGCCCTGGCTGCCGCGTCACTAATGCTCAGAATGGACCTGTAGTCAGGAGCTGCAAAGACAGAGCACAGGGCATCAGGCAGGTGATGGGGGCAGCCCAGGGGCCACCAGGCAGAAGTCAGAGACACACAGGGTGTGGGGAGTGCACAGAACAAAGGAAAACGGTATCAAAACATCCAGAACAGGCAAATCCACACAGCTGGCGCAAGGGTCGGTGGTTGTTGGGGGACTGGGGACTGAGTACTTCATGGGTACAGGTTTCCTTAGGGGGAATGGAGATGTTCTGGAACTGGGCAGAAGTAATGCTTGAATGCACTAAGTGCCACTGGAACATGCACCTTAAAACTGTTAATTGCATGTTATATGACTTAAAAAAAGGAATGTCAGGGGAAAAACACAAATGCAGTCTCACCACCACCATCACAAATTATGCAGCCTGGTTTCCCACACTTGGGGACATAACGGGAGCTCACACCTTGGAATGCAATGAGCACATGAGCCTGGCTCTGGGAAAACCACCTTCACCATCATGGTATCCCTGCCTCTACTGGCCAGGTAATAATTGCTATATGAATTTTACCTTAATTTAAAAATCTCACAACAAAAGACTTGGTGCCTATGGCTCAGTGGTTAGGGCGCTGGCCACATACACCAGTGCTGGCAGCTTTGAACCCGGCCCAGGCCTGCTAAAAACAGCAATGACAACTACAACAACAACAAAAAAAAAGCCGGGCATTGTGGTGGGTGCCTGTAGTCCCAACTACTCGGGAGGCTGAGGCAAGAGAATCACTTAAGCCCAAGAGTTGGAGGTTGCTGTGAGCTGTGATGTCACAGTACTCTATGCAGGGTGACATAGTGAGACTCTGTCTCAAAAAACAAACAAAAAAATCCAACTCACAACAAAAAAAAAGCCAAAAACTAAACCAACCCCATCTCTGAAGGGGCACGGTTTTCTGAACCCCAGAACGGTGTCTTAGTCTCATATGTTCTCCTTGAGGTACGAGGCCCTGAGAAGGGAATATTCCATTCTCAGCTAGAAGCAAGACTCGACTCGGGGGTTAATTCTTCCCTGCTTGTTGAACTGGCCGTTGCTAAACACAGCAGGCGATTAAGGCTTGAGAAAGGAATCCCAGAGAACCCTGCCAAGTCGCAGCTGGAGATTTAACACCTGCCTGGGGCTGAGCTGTTGCATTTAGTTCCCTAACTTCAAGTTATACAAAAGTTTCATTTAACCTGTTAGGGAGGTGGGCGAACAGAACAGACAGCCTGGTGTCCTTGTGGTTTATCTTTAAGTTAAACACTCTAGATTTAAAAATGATGTGTACGTGCTTTGTAACATTTGTGCTGAGGAGAAATTTTTTATGGCAGTCTCAACTAGTGCATTTGTTTTTTATTCTTGGTTATTTTTATCTGATGAGTTTAAATATATAATACAGTGAATAAAGATGGGCAGTCACTGAGTGCCTGAGCAAGCACCAGTCTTCCCTTTACAAATCATTCAATCTGACTGCAGTGCTTCCTCCGTGTGGTTGACTAGACTAGCGGACAGTAACACATGTCCTCTCCCTCTGGACCTTAGAGGGTGAGGGTAGGGGAGAATTATGGGAGTCTTGCACATGACAACAGACACCACAAAGGAATGAGGAGCTTGGTGGGCTCCGGTACAGGCCCCAGCACGGAAGAGTCTACCATGGCTTCCCGCAGCTAAGACTACAAGGTTGGGATCCTTAACTCCACCCTGAGATGGCTCCAGGCTGCCAGGAGCTGCCCACTGGCCCCAGGCTGCCAGGAGCTGCCCACTGGCCCCTGCCCTTCCTCGAAGCATTTGCTGAAGAGTCCTCAGAGGTGTGTGCACACTATGTCATCACCAGGAGGACCGCTGCCTTGTCACCCCCAGCTGCCTCAGCCATCTACACCTCCTCCCTTTCTCTCTTCAAATCACAGCATTATCTGTGGAACCAGGATGGAGCTCAGACCTTTCCCAGCTGTCAGCAGTTACTAACTGAGGTCTGTCTCACCGCTCTGACAATGTCCGCTGTGATCACTTTCTACATGGGGGTTGAGGATCAGGCACTTTCCCCAGCCCAGCCCCACTGTCCTGGATTCCTGCAAGGCAGACACTGCCATTGCTGCTACCAGCTAGCCTGGCCCAACCCCTTCCCACTCCAGCTGGCTCTCTGGGCTCTGGTGAGAGGTGCAGGTTCCTATCACTGTCCTCTAGGCCCCCTCCTCACTAGCACAGGCTGGTCCTCCTGCTGGCCTCAGGCCAGCCACCTCCATCTGGCTCACACCACCCTAGTAAACATCCCTCCCACTGGTCCTCTTCTGGGGGAGAAAGGATGCTCTCCAGACCCTACCAAGCTCCTCACTCCTTCATGGCTGTTCTGAGGCCGTTCCCACTCAGCCCAAGTGCTCCCTATGGCCCTGCTGCTCTCCACAATGCTCACTTCCTGATTTCTGTCCTTTGTCTGCCCTACCACCCTGCCCACTTTACTTGCTGCTCTAGCCTCAGCCTCTAAGCTAAGCCTGAAATAGTCTGGACACTCAGTCAAGATGCTGAGTGAATGGATGAGCAAACAGCAGGTTGGTGATGGGGCTGACATCCAGCTATCATCATTTTGGGCTTCAGAGGTCTTGGAAGGTTGCCACAAACTGCGGATCCAGGCCTGAAGCTACCACATCCTCTGATGCTTTCGCCCCCAAGGGTTTGCTGGGCTTGAGCACCGCCTCATGCCCAGAGATGCCAGAGACACCAGCACAAAGCACTCTCCCCTCAGTCCTTGCAACCAACAAATGAAGCAAAGACGAACAAAGGCAGCCCCCGCCCCTGCAAAGATGAGGGGGTCTGGGGGCCTCTGAGTGGCTGCGGCTCCCAGGTCTCCTTCCTTCCTCAAGGAGGAGGATTGCAAGACTCAGCCTGGGGGCTTTGAGGAACAGCCCCAGTGGTTACAGTGTCTGGCTTTGTTCCTGCAGGGCTTCCCTTTGCGAAGAGGAAGAGATGGGAGGCAGGCAGCCCGCAACAGGTCTGAGCACTGCTAAGACAGGCCCAGGAAAGCTAAATATCAGACTTCTTCAAAAACTCTTCCCCAGAGCAACTTCCTTCCAGAAAACTTCTACTTTGCCTAGACATTTTCCTTCAGCAGCTCAGCAGCCATCTCCTATTTTATGATAAAGACATTTTATGAACACCACTAAAGGTGTATTAGAGAACTTGCCACAGCTGTGGGCAGAGCTGGACGGTGAGCCACATTCCCTTGTGGGTCAGGCTGTCGTCTGGAAGCTGTTATCCCACGGTGACCCTCCAGGCTCCCTCTCTCCAGCTTTGCTTTCCTGCAACTGCTCATGCCAGGATGGGCTCCGTGGCAGCAAGAGGGGCAGAGAAGAGACTATTCTAAGAAATAGCGAAGTCACATCAGCTTCCAGATCCCACCGCCCCTCACCCTATCACATCAGCAAGCAGACAGATGTGCCCCTCTCATTGAGACCAATTCTGATGCACACAGGAGACCGCCAGGGATGCAGCCAAACACTGACAGTGGCAATTTTGGATGAGCGATGTTGCAGGTGTGACTTTGTTTCCCTCTTCATCACTCGCATCCTCTACAACAGGCATATGCTATTTTTAAAATGAGAAAAATAAACACTGCTCTAATTACTGCAACATCTTTAAGGTGCTAGTTAAAGAAGGAATCTGAGAACTTAAGACACTATGGGAAATGCTCTCCAAGGGGCTGGCAGACAGAGCACTGGCACTCACGTCTGCCTTTCCTCCTTTCCTGTGTAAAATACACTCATCACAACATCCGCCTCATAAAGTTGTGGACCATTAAGTGCAATTACACTCATAAAATGTTTAAAAGCCACCTGGCACAGAGCCAGGGCCCAGCTTGTCATCATTATCATAATTGTTCCTGTATTATTAGTATTATTGTAACAGCCCCAAGTTAGAGCCAGAAGTCCCCTGCAGGGGTTTACACAGGGATTGCAGGTGCTTTTGTAAAACCTACTGACAGAGTAGCTCTGACTGTGGGAAGGAACAGAGCCCACGCCTGGGAAGAATCCTCTCAAGACCAGAAGGTGCTGTGTTCAGAGAAGCACAGGTGGGCGACAGGCCTCCCTGAGACAGAGGCAGTCATTAGGGTAATTGTAGTAGCTGCACTGATGTGTCCTAAAGACACAAAAACAGGTCAGCTTGCCAGGAGTCTCGGGTTTGAGCCAGACTATGGCCTATTGGTCTGACACTGAGACTAGACAGGAACACTTCCCAGCAGGCAGATGATCTCCCAGAGCCTGCTCATCAAGGCTGCCCTCACCCCGGGGTCTGCACACCCCAACACTCCTGTTCTGCCTCCACTGCCAGGTGACTTTGCACCTCAGTCCAATGCACCAAAGGACAGACACCCTCTGATTACGGCAATGTCCCACAGGCCTACGAAGCCTGTCTTTACAAAATATCTAATGAAATCAGATGCAAGGCAATGGTGTGGCACAGGTATGAGGCCAAACCCACACCCAGAAGAGCCACAAAAGGCCTCCTCCCATAGCCTGCTAACCTATCTGGCCACCCATTCCTCTTCTGCTTCTGCTTCCCTGAGGAACCAGCACCATGTGAAGCTGGCCGTGGTCTGGTGCACCAGCAGCACCTGGGAGCTCCTCAGAAGCCTCGTTCCTGGTCCCATCTGAGACCCCCAAATCAGACTCTTTGGGGTGGGCCCAGAACGTGTGGTTTGAACCTGCCTCCAGGAGATTTCTTGTGTTGAATCAAGACTTTCTTACTTCCATGTGGCAAGAATCCCTAGGAGGGACAGGTGGCTCAACAAAATGCAGACCCCTTCACCACAAAGCATAAGGTGCTCCCAATAAGCTCCTTAGCTTGCCCGGGGTCTGCAACCCTCACTAACCAACCTGTCCACTGACCCTGCTCCCGCTAAGGTACCACGGGAGCCCTCATCTTGCAGGTATCCCAATAACACCTGCCCTGCAGACGGCTCCCTTTCTGCAAAGGCTCCCCCTGCTCCCCTGGGCCCAGTGCCTTCCACCCAAGCTCCTCACCCCCAGCCCAAGGAGCTCTCAGAAAGGGCATTGAAAAACATCCCCAACACAAAACGTTGGGGAGGAGAGAGGCATGTGCAACCCTGCTTTCACCATTTGGAGGCGACACTGCCTATCCATCAAGAGTCCAAGCTCACAGACAGAGAGCGCCCACCTCCCTCCCTCTGAACTGAAGTCCAGCCGTCACTCATCCACAGAGGTGCTCCCTGGCATCATCTCTCACCCCCAGAATGGCTGGAAAGGAAGTTATGATTGGGAGTATCGAGTGTCCCTCACAGACAGAGTCCTGAGTGTGATCAGATATTACTACCAATCACCATGATTGCCACTAGAAATGGCTTATTCTCCACCCTAAGGGCCCTGCCTCCTGAGCAGTTGGAGTTAAAGGTGCATACCACCAGGCCCAGCTAATTTTTAAATGTTTTGTAGAAACAGGGTCTTACTATGCTGCCCATGGTGATCTCAAATGCCTGACCTTAAGTGATCTTCCAACCTTGGCTTCCCAAAGTGCTGGGATTTCCTTTTTAAGAGCCACTGCACCCAGCCAAGCCTCTTAAAAAGTAAATACCTGGAAACATGATACCTGAGTTCATTGATGAGCAAACATTTGTATAAGTACATTTCACTTTGCTTTGGAGAATGCACCCAAGTGCAGCAGCTTTACTCTCCTGCCTGCCTGAACTCACCAGAACCTTTTGCTTATTCTAAATAGAAGTATCAAAAGCAACACAGCACGGTGGCCAAGACTCCACTGCAGTCAAACTCATGAGACCAAAGCCTGCCTCTGCCTCTTGCTCACTGTCACATAGGACAAACTGCTACACTCCTCGGAACCTCAGGGTTCTCATCTGTATGGGACCATGTCAGCAGCCCCAAAGGGCTACTTCAAGGACTACAGGAGACAAGATGTAAAGTATTAACGTTTAGAGCAGTGCTTGGCACAGACTTGTGCTGAAAAACCACTAGCTGTATTATTATGGAGACCCTTGAATTAAATTGTATTGAAAAATTATAAGGCCAAGCATGGTGACTCACACCTGTAATCCAAGCACTCAGGGAGGCTGAGGTGGGTGGACTGCTTGAGCTCAGGAGTTGGAGACCAGCCTGAGCAAGAGGGACAACGGGTCTCTAAAAATAGCCGGGCATGGTGGCAGGTGCCTGTAGTCTCAGCTACTCAGAAGGCTGAAGCCAGAGGATGGCTTCAGCCTAACAGTTTGAGGCTGCTGTGAGCTGTGACCCCACAGCATCCCCAGGGTGACAGAAGACTGTTTAAAAATAATAATAAATAAATAAATAAATAAATAAATAAATATATATATATGCCTGACCTAACAAGTAGCTACCAAGTAGAGTCCCAAGCTGTACAGAAAGGCCTCTGAGGTAAGCTCTGCCTACCCTAGTAGTCTCAGAAGTGAAACTCGTCCTTCGGAGACAATCGGGCCCCTGGATGGGCACCAAGATTGCACACCTTCAAGACTACAAAGGAGAAGCTGTAAACCCAGCGAGACAATGGAGAAGAAACAGATGCTATGTCAACTTAGGGAAGAAGATCAGGAAATGGGGATCCCTCCATGAAAAACTTGGGAAGATGGTCACCTTTGAGGAATCCAACTTTGGGAATAAAAAACTCAAACTGGAAACCAAGAATATCTAGAAGAACTGTGGTGGCAATTTGTTTGATTTCCTGTCTCTCATCTTTCAGGATGAGCCTACAGACAGTGTGTACATGGGTAGGGGGAGAGGGCACTAAAGGAAGGAGCAGACGGGCCTGGCTGAGGCTTGGCTCTCAGGCTCAGGACTGGGAAACCTGCCTGCTGTCCAGACCACCCAGACAGCCGGAGCTCATCCCAACCAACACAGCAAGCTCTGGAAATAAGGCAATTCTTACAAGGCTCCAAACATGTAATCCAAAGTTCTGAAGCAATTTTAAAGAATAACAAACAAAACCCCCAATATTGTTTATGTTAACAAACAAACCAAAAACACTTTTATTTTAAAAAACAAAGAAAACAGGGTAGCGCCTGTGGCTCAAAGGAGTAGGGCCTCAGCCCCATATGCCGGAGGTTGTGGGTTCAAACCCAGCCCCAGCCAAAAACTGCAAAACAAAAAAACCAACCAAAGAAAACAGGCTCTAGTTTTCAACATGGACATGGTACTTATTACATGCTGTTCTAAGTCCTGTTTATCTATTAACTCATTTATGCTCACAACATCCTTCAAGCTGGGAACCCTATTTTGTTGTAAGGAAGGAACAGATCTGGAATCCTGCCCCTGCCAGGTTAGCTTTGGAGTTGGAGCTGGTAGCCTCACTGCCATTTTACAGGAGTCTTGGTGGACTTCTGAGGGCTGCCTGGCTCTAGGGTGGGTGGAGACAGGGCAGGAATCCAGGCACACAGGTAGGGGCGGAATGCAGCGTGGCTGGAAAGTGATTACCACTGGAACCAGGCACAGGAGTGCGCCTCTATGCCATGACAAGCAGCCCTGTCATTTGGGTGCCCCCACATCCCCAGGTCACCCAGGTGGTCAGAGCTGCCTACCTGGAACCCAGCAAAGGCACCACAGAACACCAGGGAAATCTTGGTATAACCTAAACTGGAGCAGCAAGTGGAGGTGCCTGAGAAGAACTCATCTCTAGCTTCTACTAGCCAAGAAAAACCAAAACTAGATACTGGGAACATTTCCTTTGGCAAAAGCTCCACACTGCTAGGAATCTGGGCAGAGTTTCTGGCCTTTCCAGCACCTAAAATCTTGCCGAAGGGACAGTGAGAAAAGACATTTTGGACACCTACCAGCTGGTGATATGAGTGACCAGAGGAGCTGACACAACTGCCTCCTAAGGGAACCTCCCGGGTTGGCAGTAAAGTGGGGCAATAATGCTCTGACAGGCAGATCCCAATGGTGACTGTCTGTAGAACTGGAGATAAAAGCCTTCCTGAAACCACAGCCTTTTTATGTGTGTTTATGCGTACCCCTTGGCTTCCTCTGCCCCATTTCCCTAAGCTCCAACCTCAGGTGCCCTCCGCCCACTCCCGAGTCCTGCCCGGTCTAAGTAGAAAATCAAAACAACCCTTGGGCCTTTGCCTCTCCCCTAGAGTTCAACTGGGGCAGGAGGGGGCAAGGCCAGGCCCAGTCATCGCTGTGGAGAGGCCGCTGAATGAAGGGCCATCTCCCGGGGCTGGGGCGCAAGGGACCTCCGCTGAAACTCAGTGCAGAAACTGAAGTTGGGGAGATGGTGGCCTCGGCAGGGTACGGGTATGGATGGGGTCCCACAGCGGCAGAGCTCCATCCGCGGGGCTCTCGGCAGCCCCTTGCGCCCCTGCCGAGCCCAGCACCCGGTGGCCGCCCCTTGGACCCAGACCTCCTCCGTCCCTCAGAGCCTGGACCCCGGTGGCCGCCCCTCAGAACCGGGTCCCCGCCGCTCCTCACAACCTAGGGCGCGCGCTGCCCCGTGGCCTCCCGCCCCAGCCTCCAGCCCGGCCCCCACCAGGTCACGCCACTCACCCTGCTCAGCGGAGGAACCTGCCATCGCTGGGAATTCGGGGACAGACGCTGCGGCTACAGACTCTTACCAGAATCTGATGCAACTACCACCCCGGAAGTCCCACCCCGCGCCGGACCCGCCTTCCGGGACACGCCCAGTCGCTAGGCAACCTCCTTCGGCCCCGGACGCCGCCGGCCCGGAGCATGCTGGGAGTTGTGGTCTGCCCCCGCAGCGACCGGCGTCAAGGAGCATCCAAGTCACCCGCTCGCTGTCGCGCTCTGAGATTTCAGTCCTGCCTCGGGAAGACAGGCCCAGACCCAACCTGGCGGCCAGAGCCGGCCTCAGCAAGAATGGGCCGGACCTAAAGCAGGCTGGGGACCGTTCCGCAGAGAGCGCGGTGCGGCCGCAGGACACGTGGCAGGGGCCTGGCAAGAGTGGGGCCTATGGAAGACCCTTAGAAGCGAAGGTAGGGGTGGCAGAGAGCCTCCCCCACCGCGGAAGGTTTCAGGAGCCGCGGTTCGGTTAGCTGCTGGGAGGAGGGGCGTGGTTCAGGAAAAGCTGAACGAGGGCAGAAGGCTCTTTGGTAGGAAGCGATTTCCGTGACCCCCAGGCAGGAATGGGTGGCCTGGGCCAGGGAGGTGGACAGACAGGTCTAGGCCAGCACAGGAAGCTGGGGGCCAGGGGCATGGTAGGGTCCGGAATGACACCAAGTTTCTGGATTTTGTTTTAATGATGAACCCAGCTAGGGATTGGACTTATAGAGCTCAGGGCACGGTTGGGGAAAAGAATGTTTACACCTAGAGTAGGTAACGCGTAGTTTTAAATAAAGTTTACGTTTCCAAGAAAGTAAAATACAGAAGGAAAACAGAACATCGCAAGAAGGTAGATTGTTAAAAACTTCTCTAACACCGTGTTCCCAGACTTATTAAAAACCTCTTAAATTTCTGTTCTTCTACACGTTTAAACGAATGGACAAATTATATCACAGTGGAAACTCAAATGGTTAATACACCACTATAGAGTTAAAATTAAAAACCTGTTAAAAATCTATTTTCTTGTCTGCCTATTTGAAACTGCAGTTACTAAATTACTAGTGTCTTACCATTAATTGAAGTTTACTTAAAACAGCCAGTTGTGACAAGTGTCAACATTAAAAACTCATTTAAAACAAACAAAAAATTGGTGGAGCGGACGCCGGAAGTGGTGGTGGTACAGGTGCGTCCCAGGGGTTCCCGAGAGCTAAGGCCCCAGGGGGTGGGCGTGGCGGCCGCAGAAACGCTGCCGCTCTGCTCCCTCTACCGGCAGAGCGGAGCCTCGTGGCTCCCTGCCGCCAGCTGCCAAGAGTGAGCGCCTCCGCCCCGGGAAAAGAAGGAATGGCAATGAAGAAGACAACCATCTTCCTCACCAGACCGAAACCCTGTAGAAACCCTGTCTCCTGGGATACAGAGTCTTCAGGCAGCAGCAGCAGCAGCCCAGACAGGGCCAGCGGGCTAGAAGGCAGCTTAAACCAGACGGTTGCTGATCCAGCCCGTACCTGAGCAGTCTGCGCCGTGCCAGGCCCTGAAGGAGACCCACTTTCACAGCCTGCACACCGGGCACAGCCTCCAACATGATGTGCCGGCAGTTTCTTGCCTTCTATGAAGGGACAGCACTGTGCAGATCGGATATTTAAACTTGGCTTTTTTTTTTTAATTGCACACACACAAAAATATGCCTGTTGGCTTTTCAGTCTACGTTTGAAGTAACAGGTTAACAGGCAATTGTTTACTTGTGGTTTTGCGATTTCAAAGGGGCTTTGAAGCAATTTTTTATAGGATTCTTTTGAAGGATGGTGTCAAATCCATGTCATGGTAGTGGTATGAGGAAATCTCATCTGTGGGTTGACCCACAGTATGCCTAATCCAGACTTATTTCCAAATCTGTCAATTATTCAATATTTTTAATTCAATAAACTAGTATGTAGTATCTCGTTTCCATGAAAAAGCCAGGTATTTTCTTTTCCCCAAATATAGAATTTTTTTTTTTTTTTTTTTTTTTTTTTTAAGAGACAAGAGTCTCAAGCTGTTGCCCTGGGTACAGTGCCGTGCTGTCACAGCTCACAGCAACCTCAACCTCTTGGGCTTAAGCGATTCTCTTGTCTCAGCCTCCCAAGTAGCTGGGACTACAGGCACTTGCCACAGCACCTGGCTATTTTTTGATTGTAGCTGTAGTTGTTTAGTGGGCCAGGGCTGGATTCAAACCTGCCAGCTCTGGTGTATGTGGCTAGCGCTCTAGCTGCTTGAGCTACAGGTGCCGAGCCCAAATATAGAAATCTTGACTCAGTCTGGCACTGAAATGTACTGCTATACTACCCCTCAGTAATTGATGTACTGTTGCAAGGACTCTCCTTTCTAACAGGCTACCACTCAAATCCAATTCAGACTATAAGAGAAGCACCCTCCCTAACAATGGTCTCCGCTCTCTTATATATTAATATTTGTATTTCCAGGGAGAATGTCTTTTAGACTCTTGTATACTCAGATAACTTGTTTCAATATTCTTCCAGTCTCCACCTAATTCTATAGTAGGAAACACTGCACAGTTCTGAATGTGAAGTATGTAATGACTTTTCGTCTTAACTGGAAAACTTAAGTCAGCAGCTTACCTGATGTCTTTCACAATTCCACTTTGTAACCTCAATAGTTAAGATGAATGCTGATAAAATGTAAGCTATCTGATGTCTAAAGCAACAAGTATTGTGAGAACTATTGGACAAGGATTAACTTTATGTTTAACGTAACCCCTATTAACCAGGGGCCACATTCCATCATTGGAACTGGATAGATTGGTGTGGCTTTAAAAGAAATGAGCAGAGGCACCTGTAGAAGAAATACAGTAGTATTTAGAGATGGATGTGTTCCTCTGTTAGTCATACTAGAGAGCCAGCTCAGTTTGAATAATGAAGTTGCAGACACGTTGGCTTCCTCACTGACAAGCTGTCTGCAAGGAGCCAGGAAGCACTGGGTCACCTGCTGTGGAGAGTGCGAGGGGGGCAACCTGCCACTGGATGTAGAGGAAAGTGCCTTAGAGTCTGCCCGAGCCCTTCTGCCTGCTCACCCACACCATGCCACACCACTCAGAGGCCACACAGCACACACAAGCAAGTCTGAGAAACACGGACAGCCCGAGTCAGATGACTTTGCTGTTTCTCAATTGTAAGAGGACACGCGGATTTCATTATGGGACAGCACTAAAAGTTGAAAATGTCCTAGGAAAAGGTAAACATATGCATATGCACCTCCTTTCCATGTTCTGTTCCTCTGATCAGGACAGAATTGGAAGGCCAGTCACCGGAAGTGAAAACAGTGTTCTGGGGGAAGTTACAGCACAGGCCCGTGCTTAAGGAGTGAGCGGTTTTTGCAAGAGCTTGTTTGGTTTGGTTTGGTTTGGTTGTACTATGATCTCCCAAATTTTAAAACAAGATATTTGATGAGGACTGTGGACCTTGATGGGTTTGGTACCAGGGAATATGGAAAGGATACGCCACTCATCTTCTGTCTAACAGTAAGCAAACAACAACTAAGTGTATAAAAAGACAAGCTGTTCTAACTCTCCAACACGTGTACACACACAGAAATACCCAGGAAGACTCCTGCAGGCTTAATGGATGGCATCCTACTGAAACAAAATGTGTATTAACAAGAAAACATAAAACTTGGGAAAGCAAATTTTATTTCCCACTCACCCAAATAAGAGATAAGGTGAAACCATCACCAGAACAAAACAAATTTCTCCCAAGCACAACAGTGCTAGGTTGGCAGTTAACTTTTTTACTCTACTAAACACAAGAGATAATCTCCACCGTGTCCTGTATATTTTTTACACCCTGAGCAGCCTGTAAAATATTTCTATTATAAAGCTACTTGTTAGTGTCTAAACTTCTCTAAAACTTCTATTAGCTCAAGCAAAATAGAATGTAAAAGAGATGTAAAACCTTGTACATCCTCTATTCCACCACCATTAAAAGCAGCATTAATGCAAAAATAAAATAAAATAAAAACTAAAAAAATTAAGAGCTTTTGTGATTTCCTTCTAATGTGATTCCTATCCTGCCTCTACTCACTCCCCCTTAATGATTCACATGAACTCCCCAGAGGGACACCTCCACCTGCCAATCCAACAGAAAACAACTCCAGAAAATTCCACCTTCATCCAAATACTCGTTTCTGAGTTCATTAAATAAAAAATTTAATTTTAGCCATAAAAGGGGGGAGAATTTAAGGTGGCCTTACTAATAACCTAACCAGGAAAATAAGCTAGCTAACAAAAAGAATAAACTCAATGGGGGGGCGCCGGTAGCTCAGTGGCTAAAGCGCCAGGCCCAGGCCCATGAAGCAGGCATGGCAGGTTCGAACCCAGTCTGGGCCTGCTAAAGTAAAATAAAAAAAAAAATAGCCAGGAGTTGTGGCAGGTGCCTGTAGTCCCAGCTACTTGGGAGGCTGAAGCCAGACGATGGCTTCAGCCCAACAGTTTGAGGCTGCTGTGAGCTGTGACCCACAGCACCTCCAGGGTGACAGACTGTTTCAAAAAAAATAAATTAAAAAAAAAAAAAAAAATATATATATATATATATATAAAAGTCTGACCTAACAAGTAGCCACAAAGTGGTGTCCCAAGAGTTGGAGGCTGCTGTGAGCTAAGATGCCACAGCACTCTACAATGGGTGGCTTAAGAAAAATAAATACTCACAGACAGCTGCCTTTTGCTTTCATTAAACCCCTGTGGCTTGTTAAGAATTCATTTTAACAGCCTTGAAGAGCCCCAAGCAAACAACTGGGGCACAAGGTCCTGTATATATTTTGCACCAGCTCTTTGCCTCAGTTCCTGCCAGGAATATATTACAAGGAATCTAATAAAGTCAGCCTCCTATGGGTGGGGTGAGGAACAAAATGAAAAAAGCAAACACAGCTGTTCTGTGACAGCCTGAGGTGTTACAAGGAGACAAGTGTTTACACTTAACCTTAAGGTCTCTTTTTAGTCAGGGGTAGGTGATAGGGAAGCATCAGAAAAGGAGTAAACACTTGATCTCTCAGGGAGAAGGGCAGTAGAATACTCAGGGATATTTTACCTTTTATTCTGACAATGGAGATGGGGGAAGGAAATAGAGGTTTTAAAAATTTAGCATGTGGCTCCGGTCTTAACTAAAATCAGTGTGACGGAGTTGAGTCTGTTTCCAAGCTGGGGTCTGCCCATCAAACTGAAGCAGTCCCCGAGGGTCCGTGGGTGTGAAGGGTGCCAGTTCGGGGGACCTACTGGTTTTGGAAGGTGCGATTTTTTTTTCCCCCCCAGGAGAGAGTAATTTCCGCTTTCAGTGTGTCTCTTTTTTGTAGTGAGGGCACAGTCCCAGCAGAGGCCTCGTTCTAGGGCATATTTTATTTCAGGGATCCGAAGTTACAATGGAGGCACAGCTCAGTTCCTGGAGAAGGGTGCAGCCCTGTTATCTTTTTGTCTGAGATGCACAATTTATAGCCGCCTCATCCAACTAGTCTCGTTGGTATTTTGTCTTTTAGCCTTGGCACTCCAGTTATACTTTCTCTTGCACTTGGCGGGGCAGCCACATTTGCAACTTTGAAAGGTAGCAGACCGTAGAACCACAGCAGTGGTACCATATATGCATCTTACTGTGAGACTTTCCAAACAATGACGTTCCCTTCATCATCTGGGTTCTGTGGCCAAAACCCAAATGACCAGAAGCAGAGACACTCAATACTTAAAAAGCTTAGGCACTAGAGAAGTCTCTGTGATGGGCATCGTGCCTCACCCTGCTCATCCTGGTTTAGAAGGTGGGGTCTAGTCTAATTCAATCTCAACCTCACGCTGAAGTCCCAAGTGGTAGCCTGAAAGCACTGACTCTGACCCGGGCTGATGCGGACTATCAGACCATGGCCCTCGGCTGTGAGTTGCTGCATTTGTGGCTGACTTACACAGACATACTGATGGAGCACCTAGTCTGCACCACACCCTGTTCAAGCCATGGGAGCACCACAGCGAATATGAGAACCAGTGGGCAAGGCAGAAAGCCAAAAACAAATCCTCCCAGCCTCAGCTCCTGGGGAAGAGGTCCAGGACACTGAACCGGCACAGGCAGCTGGTTCCTGCCTCCACAGCTCACAGCCCTCTGGAATCCCTGTAAGCTCAACTCAGCCACATAGTCCAAGGACAACCCTCCAGCTCCTATCAAAAGCTTTACAAGAAAATGTTCTGTTGAAAGCTTCAGAGATGAAGTATATACTCATCAGGAATTCATTAAGTTTCCAACCAGATTGGAACTCACAGAAGCCCCTCACATTCTGTTCGTCTAGGATATTGCTTACTATCAAATGTAACCAAAAATACATGAATTTAAGTTGGGATCCCAGTATGCCTACCTAAGATGTCTTCAGCAACCAGTCTGTTTATAATATTTTGCAAAGGCATGTCCAACTGCAGTTTATGGAGTGCAGCCATGAGTTTAAAAACAGAACTGTCCTTTCCCTGGTTATTTCTCCACCGGAGAAGCATCTTTTGACGTTGTTCCATCACGTTTCCTGGGTTTTCTTCTTCACAGATCTCAATTTCACTTTCTTCAAGTTTGATAAACCTCATAAACATCTTCCAGGTACCTTTTGGAACTTCATGTCCAATTTCATAAAAAATTCTATTGATAGCTAAAAAAAAACAAAAACAAGAGTTTCTTTACATTTCTAGAAAAATCAAGGAACACCTGCTGTGTCTCTGTTGCTCAGGATATGGGAGGCTGTGTGGCTCCAGCTGATCCTGAAAAAGGGACCAGGCCCTAGGATCGGAGACCACATTTGGGCCAGGACCTCCCACAATCCTCACCCTGTCTGCTGCCCCTCCATCGCTCTAGGACCATGGGTTACCCAAGCCCCACGTGGCCACCAGCCTTCCTGGGAACTAGAGGCTTCCGGGAAAGTCAGAAGACTCCTAGGGGCAGTCTGTTCCAGGGCAGCCCACTCAGCCTTCCTGCCTCTAAGAAGGGCGCTGGCAGCAGGTCAGGACAGCCAGTGCTAGAATCTGTAACTGGGGGCAGTGTAACTTCTGGGCTCTTGCTGTCTTGTTAAGTCTGCAGAATGGGGGTGCTAGATACGAAGAATTCAAATTCCTTACTTTCAATGGACATGTCCTTCAGAAAATACTTTTTTGCATATTCCTGTGGAGGGAAGGGAATAAAATCATTCCTGGAGAAGGAACCTGTCCAGCACCTTAGACAAATTCTACTGACCCAGAACCAGATCTGCTTTGTCGTGGTGGCAGGTGGGCCACCTACAGGAAGCACCCCACTGTGCCCCTACTACAGGTGGTAGAGACTCACAGCTCACCCACATCCCCCAAGTCATACTTCCCTGGGACATTGCCAGTGCCCAGGCGGGACACTTGTGTTGTCAAGACCACTGTGAATGGGCCTCTGATTCTCCCTGGACCGGGGGTCTACTGGTAACAAATGATGTCACCTGGGGGTGATTTGCTCTACTCTGGAATTCCACAATATTAATGGAGGGGACTCTTGTCCAGATAGATGCATTATGGAAAAGTGTCACTGACTTAAATGTGGTTTTCTAGTTAAGAGAAATCTGAGCATGTTCTAGAAGAGCTGGAACCTCACGGTCTATTTACTGGGGATGCTCCTGGAGACAGGTCCAAAGGCCAGAATAAAGTCAGGGGCTCCATCCCTTCACTAAGGGCCTGGAGCCAGACCTGGGGTGGGGGTGTGTGTTCAAATCCCAGCTCTGCCTGCTGACAGCTGCTGGCCCACCTCAGCACTGCCCTCTCCCTGGCACAGCTGCCTCACTGGTAAAACCAGCGACAACGATCTCACCCTCACAGCACACTCCCTGCCCCTTCAGTGCCTCTTGACAACATAGGATAGGGTCCTGCCCTCTCTTTCTTGTTTGTCTCAACCACATACAGAAAGTGTCCAAAAAGCACAGACTGTGTCGTTATGGGGAACCACCCTAAGCTTCATTTACCTGCTCCAGAACATTTAGGGGGACTGTTGCCTTGGTATGGGCCTGGGACCCGAGGGCAACAGGACGGGTGTACAGAGGCAGCTCTGGGGCAGCTGCGCCTCCTTCAGTCACCAGAGCCTGCCTCGCTGGGCTTTCTGCCGGGTCCCTGGAGAGCCCAGGGCAGGTCCTGGCCTCCGGAGCCACAGCCGAGCTCTCTTCATCCAGCAGCACTTCTGTACAGGGGACCAGGTGGTCTCTCACAGCACCCAGGGTCAGCAGGGGCTCACGGGGCCTGCTGCTTCCAGCAGACTAAAGCACAAAAGTCACTTTTGTTGAAAGGAAATGGCAACACAGTCCCCACCCAAGTTACTTTTGGAGAAAGAAATGGAAATGCCAGGTAGCCGCAAGCCAGGACCATGCAGGCTCAGACAAGACCACCGCACCCAGGGAGGCCTCAGCTCTGCTACCAACCCCGGGGCACAGGTCCCAAGACAAGCCTGATGCAGACAGAGTTATGGCCCCTAAAAAGGTATGTCCATGTCCTGACCTCTGATACTATGACTGCAACTTATCTGAAACGCCCCCCCCCCCCCCGGTGCCTCAGTTTCCACTCAGTGGTCGAATTGACCCAAATTTCGATCTCCTTCTGGCTCTAATGAGGGTGGCAAATGCCAGCACATGAGCTGGAACTGAGGGCACAGGGTGGGGGACCTGGGGCGTCCCCACCTACTCCTGCAAGTTGTTTTTTTTTTTTTTTTTAGTATTTTTTTATTTTATTAAAAAAAATTTTTTTTTAATTTTTAATTTCACCTTGCTTGTTCATTCTTCTTCGTTTGAAGTTTTTTTTTTTTTTTTTTTTTTTTTACTGTTCTTCCTTTGGCGATTCTCTTTCCCTTTGCCTCCCCAGTAGCTGGGATTACAGACGCCCATACAACGTCCAGCTGTTTTTGATGTTAGTAGAGACGGGGCTTCACGCTGCTCACTCCTGCTCACACTGGTCTCGAACCTCTGAGCTCAGGCAATCCACCTGCCTCGGCCTCCCACAGCACTGAGACTACAGGCGTGAGCCACCATGCCTAGCCAAGTTTTTTTCTTTTTTTTTGAGACGGAGTCTTATTCTGTCACCCTGGGTAGAGTGCTGTGATGTCATAGCTCACAGAAACCTCAAACTCCTGCACTCTGAAATCCACTTACCTCAGCCTCCTGAGAAGCTGGGACTATAGGCACCTGCCACCAACCCGGCTAGTTTTTCTATTTTTAGTAGATACAGCATCTCACTTTTACTCAGGTTCTCACTCTTGCTCAGGCTGCTCTCGAACTCATGAGCTCAAACAATCCACCAGCCTCGGCCTCCCAGAGTGTTAGGAGTACAGGTGTGAGCTACTGAGCCCAGCCCAGTCCTGCAAGTTTTATGACCCTTCCTGCCACCAACACCTAAACACTCAGAGAGGGGCTGAAAGCATTAGACATTTCTAGGAAAGACATGCCCAAACTCCAGTGTGATACTTACAGGGCCACCTGGCTTATCTGACTTTTCTGAAAATAAAAACCAAGAGACGTGAAATTAATTCATATTAACTAGATGAATGACTTTTCTGAGAATAACAAAATGCTTTGAACTCACACACAGAAAGTGTACTTACGTTTGATATGCTTGGTGATCCATGTGAAACCTAGAAGAACATAGGAGGGGTAGCTCAGCCAGTGCCCTGCCCAATGCCCCGCCTCTGCCTTCCCCAGATACAGCAGCCCCTGGACAGCTCATATCCAGCACACTCTGGTCTTGCCTCCCAGAGGATGGTTTCCCGCCCCCCTCTATGCACCAAGCTGCCCCAAGTTAGAAAGCAAGGGCCTCACAAAAGTGCCCCATTTCCCAGATACTGATGAGGTTACTGGTCTGTTTTTCTCTGCATCAATCTAGCTCTAATTTACCTTTCTTTTTACACCAGTAGATGACTATGCCAACAGATATAACCAGGACGAGCCAGAACAAATGATACAACTGTCTGTTTCCTAGAAGGAGGAAAAACAGAGAGTTCATGACAGAGCTAAGCACAGCTGTCACATGCTACAGAAAGTCCCATTCCCTATCATCTGCCCAGTCCCAAAGCTCAAAGCATGTGGGTGTTGCTCAGGTCCTCAGAAGGGATAGAAGATTTATCCTACCAGAATGGTGGCAAGAGGCTCTGCCATCTGGGGTGGTCTCGTGTGAGTGCTCCTGGGGAGTAAGAGGCAAAGCCTGAGAGCCAGGGGGTGGGAGGACATGCTGACCTGGTAGAAGCAGAGCCTGGCCACTGTGGTCCAAGGGACAGGGCAGGCCTACAGTGGGAAGACACCTGGTAAGACCACCGGCTGTCTGGTTTCACCCCAGTGGAATCACAGCAAAGCCAGAACCAGAACACAGAGATACACAGAGAGGTGGGACTGGCCAATTAGGGGCATGGATATTCAGCAGCACCCAGGTTTGCCCCCATGAGCAACAGAAGCTCCCATGTTCACATAATACCTTCAATTTAAAGGCTTTTCTTTATTCTCAGGTTAGACCCATTTTTTGTGTGTTAATATATCCTTTAGAAGTGTTAATATATTATTCTAATTAAATTTGTTTAGTGTGAAAAAGATGAGCTGATTCTGAAATGTAAACTGACAAGCTGAAGTCCCACAGCAGCCCAGACTACGCTGTAGAAGGCAGACACGGTAGCCCCAGCCCTTGGGCATCAAGATCTGTCACAAAAGTGGAACCAGCCCAAGTCCCAGACTTATACGGATGCTGGGTTTGTGACAAGGTGATGCTGAAAGCATGGAAAGGACCATCTTCTCTCCTCCCATGTGGTGTGGGGCCATTTGCATAAATATGCAAGGGAACCATAATGGACCCAGCTCCTTCTTCACACCTTGCAGAAAACCAATTCCAGGTTCACTGAAGAATGAAGTGAGAAAAGCAACAAGATAAAGCTTCAGGCCCACACAGGAGGCAAAGAACAGCAACCATATAGAAAAGTGGTAACAAGTCTCACACTAAAAGTGAGACTTCTGGTCCATCAGGGCCACCCTAGGTTAGTAAAAACAGCCTGCAGAGCAGGGTGGGGTGAGCTCTTTGCAGTATAGAGGGCTTATATCCTAAGTTTATAAATCAGGACCAACTTTTATAAATAATTGTCAAGAATGAAAAAGGAAGAAAAAATCCAGACAATCCCACATAAAAATGTTCAAGTGTTTAATAGGTGTGGTTAATACGAGGGGACCAGGCTGCTGGTATCACTTCTGCCCTGGGCAAGTCCCTCCTCAAGTCCTCCGGTCATGTCTGAGAGCCCAAGAGGGTAGGGGCCTTGACAGCACCGGGGCTTACAGGAAAGGACAGAAGGTAACAGGAAGAGTGGTTGAGGCAGACACTGCCGGTCACAACCCCTTCACACCTCACCAAGCTGGCAGTGCGGCTCCATCCCGGCATGGGAGGCAGGCAGAAGGCAGTACAGGGAGAATAAGCGGGTGGCAGGAGGCTGAGCTCGGGAAAGGATGGGGAAGCCGCTGTTCACCCGCAAGGATTCTGTGTGTTCACTGAAGGCAGGGCCCACCGGCCAAATCTGGCCCACTGCCTGTTTTTGTAAGTTAAGTTTTACTGCCACACAGCCAAACACATTCATTTGCTTAGTGTCTCTGGTTGTTTCTACTAAAAAGGCAGACATGGCAAGTGACAACCATGTAGCCTGCAAACTTGACATACGTACCCTTCAAGAAAAGGTTTGCTCAGCTGACTAAAGAGACAGAATCAGCCCCTTACCTGACTCTGGATCAGCCTCAGGCTCAGGCTCAGGCTCGGGACATTCTGTGTTTGCTGTGGCAGTACATGGCCGGAGGACTTTTCTGCCTTCACACCTGAAAGAAAGCCCTGAGTGATCACCTCTGCGCACCCAGGCTAAGCTCAGAGTATCTTCATCCCCACCCACAGGCAGGGTTAGGAGGGACAAGCTTCGGTCCCAGGACAGCCCTGCCACATTCAAGGCAATCACTGCCTGGCATTTTCCAGGCTAATGAAGCTCAAGAGTCCTCTGTGGCATCTGGGGGAAGAACCTCTCCTCCCTTTTCTTGGACAGAGGAACACTTGGCTATGAGGACTGGCTCTACCAAAGCCACACCTCTACCAAGAGAGAAGTCAGCCCAGGGATGACGCCAACCAGAAAATGGAAAAGGCCTGCAAGTGTAGAGACGCCGGTGCCTTGATCCAAGCAGGCCTGAAGTCAGCCCTCACTCTGGACTTAACAAGTACATATGAGCCAACAGTTGTATTTAACAGGAGATAACCCCAAGGGGCTTTATCACTGCAAGCATCTCCGCAGATGTTCTCCTGTAATTCACGCCTACCTGGGACCTCAGAATGTCACCTTATTTGGAAATACAGTCTTTGTAGATATAGTTAAGATGAAGTCACACTGGAGGAAGGTAGGCCCTGATGCCATGACTGGTGTCCGTCTATGAAGGTATTGGACACAGAGAGAAGCCAAGTGAAGACAGAGAAGCCCAGACAGGCAGAGGAGAAGGCACTGAAGGTGAGGCAGAGACTGGAGAGATGTGTGATGCACCAAGGCTGCCGGCCACCACCAGAAGCTGGAAGAGGAGAGGGAAGACCCTTCCCTAGAGCCTTCGGAGGGAGTGAGGCCTTGCCAACGCCTTTGATTTCAGACGTCTGGTCCACAGGACTGCGAAAGAATAAATTTCTGTTGTTTTTCAAGTCATACAGTTTGTGATCATTTGTTATGGCAGCTGCGGCATCACTAATAAAGTGACAGTAACTGTCGGTCATTCTGCTCTGGACACAAGGTCCTACCATACTCTGCCTTGAGCTCTCTCCCCCCAGAACCTTCTAAGGTTTCCTCTCCTTTGGGCCTCTTCTCCAGGGCTGCCACCTTGGGAAGACTGTCCCTCATCTGAGTCTACAAGAGCTCCCATGGTACTCAACCCCCACCTGCAATGCCACCCGCAGGCCACAGCAGGGCACTGTGATCAGTCATTGTAGGAATGAGCAAATGAGCGCTGGCTCTAAGTGCCAGGCTGAGACATCCAGGTGACCTGTGTGATTCAGTCTTCAGGACACCTCTGTGGGGCAGGTGCTACCCCGTTAGCCCATGTTACAGATGGAGAAACAGAGGCTGGGGGAATTCATGGAAGTGACCCAAAGCCAAACAAAGAATGAGTGGAAAAGTGGGGGACCCAAGCCCGTCCCCCTGCCCCCACTCCTCACCTGCTACAGCGGTAGCAGCTCTCCACGCAGTCTGCAGAGTCGCAGTAGAAGCGGCCTGGTATACACTGGCACTGCCGGTTACTGGTCGGGGAGCACTCAGCCACCATCTCCTGGTCTGTCAAAGAGGAAAGGCTGAGGGTCAGAAACCAGGGGCTGCACCATGAATGACGTAGCTACCATCATCTGGGCACAGAGTCCTCCCTTATAGGTTTGTTAGCACAGGAGCCATGAAAGCAGGCCAGACCTGCTTCCTTGCAATCAAGGGTATCTGTAAAGATGCTCATGGGTACCCTTCAAGCTAGGCCGGGGGAGGCATAGGGCTAGCCTCTCAGAAACGGCCTCAAATCACTCCTTTCATCTTGTTTTTCCCCCAAAGGGGAAAGAATACATCTGTCTGAATAAAACATCAGATGGGGAAAAGTGGGCAGTGGACACACCTTGCAATTCTGCCTGCTTGCACCCTCCCAGTCACAACGATAGCCACTCTCCCAGACGACCCATTCACACTCACACTCATACACCCATGTGCCACACGAGACACGGAGTCACGGCACCCCCTCCCCCCCCAAAGTCTGGGATAGCGGTGTGTAAACTCTGGGGTGAAGAGTTTCACGAAGCAGATGCCACACTTTTTCCTCTAACATGTTTAAAAAACTATACGTGTGAGGCTGCTGTGAGCCTATGACGCCAGGGCACTCTACGGAGGGTGACATAGTGAGACTGTCTCAAAAAACAACAAAACCGTGAGAGAGATAAAAACAAAGTGGGACCTCACACCTGCACCCCACCCAAGGCACCAGTCAGCCTTCATCCTCTCTAGAACTACATCGCCCTCCTGAGGTGTGTTGGGCAGGATGTGCTCCTGAGCGGACAGAGGCGCCACGCTGGGCAGGGCCTTCTGCCGCGCTACGTTGTCTCACTGTCCCAGGTACCCCGTCTGCTCTCACTGACATGAAATGTGTCACCATGGAGTTCTCTGTTGAAGAGCATTTGGGGTCATTCTGGGCCACCATACATGGCTGTCAACTTTTCCAATCTAGGTGGAGCATGGAAGGGGTGGGTGGGATTTCAGGAACATTTTCAGTTTCACTGATTATGCCAAAAAGTTTTCCCAGAGTGGCTGTATCCATCCCCACTTCCCCAGTTACTTTGAACCTCCACTGCTGTGTCTCCACAGACACTTGGTGTAACACCTTAAACACCTGGTAGAAACAAAATAGTGTATTCTTTTGCTTCAATGTTTTTGTATCTTTATTATCATTTATTTTTCGTCTGAAATATCTATGTCTCTCGCCATTAAAATTTTTCCAAACCTTTTTTATTATCCATTAGTAAGCATCCTTTTCATGCTCTGGATACTGACTTGGTTAAATTATAAGTATCATGGCTTTAGTTTCTAAGTTTGAATGTCTTTTTTTTTTTTTTTTTTTTTTTGCAGTTTTTGGCTGGGGCTGGGTTTGAACCCACCACTTCCAGCACGTGGGGCCAGCGCCCTACTCCTCTGAGCCACAAGAACCACCCAGTCTGGATGTCTTTTAATAAACAAAGCTTATAATTTTAAAGTAGTCACATTTATCAATCTTACCTTGTGGTTTGTGTTGTTTTTTTTTTAAGAGACAGAGTCTCACTTTATTGCCCTCGGTAGAGTGCCGTGGCGTCACACAACTCACAGCAACCTCCAACTCCTGGGCTTAGGTGATTCTCTTGCCTCAGCTTCCCCAGTAGCTGGGACTACAGGCACCTGCCACAAAGCCCAGCTATTTTTTTGTTGCAGTTTGCCCAGGATCAGGTTCAAACCCACCACACTTGGTATATTGGGGCTAGAGCTCTACCCACAGAGCCATAGGTGCTACCTAATATCACACTGTCTTGTCTCTTTATACAAAGTGTTGTTATCTGGGTCAGCGTGCTATCTCATTTTTATTCTTCAGCAGTGTTCTGAGAGACGTTAGCTTACCAAGTTTCAAGAAAATTCCTGCTGGAATTTTCATTAGGAATGCACTGAATTCTAGGACCATTCCATAGAGAACTGCCATCTTTAAAACAGAGACTTCCCATCTACGAGCTTTCTATATCTCTCTATATATTTAGATCTTCTTAAATGCAGTTTGTTCCTATAAACATCTTACACATCCTTTACTAGATTTATATTCCAAAGCATCCTATTCTTCTTTTTTGCTAATTGTAAATAATATCTTTTAAAAAACTACATTTTTAAAAAGCAATTTGTTGCTGGTATATAGACATTTTATATGAACTTTTATACATTAATTTTGTACACGGTCATTTGCTAAATAGTCTTAAAAATCCTAATGATTTGTAAGGCAAGGCATTGGATCATGACTATAATTCTAGCACTTTGGGAGGCCAAGGCAGGAAAATAATGTAACGCCAGGAGTTCTAGATCAGTCTGGTCAACACAGAAAGATCCCATCTCTACAAAAAGTTTAACAATCAGCCAGGTGTCATAGCAGGCACCTGTGGTCTCAACTACTTGGGAGGCAGGAGGAGCTCTTGGGGCCAGGAGTCTGAGGTTGCTGTTAGCTATGACACCACAGCCCTCCAGCCTGGGAGACAGTGAGACAGTCTCAAAAAAAAAAAAAAAAAAAAATTCTAATAATTTGTAGATCAATTATTTAACCACATATATGCATCATCATGAGAAAAGCAAAAACCCTAACCAACTGTTCCCCTGGAAACCAAACACTGAGGGAGACTGAGACGGCTCCATTTCTGGGTGTGTCCATAGCAACTTCCTGAAGAGAGATTTCAACCAGGCAGTTGAGGGCGTTTTAAAACTCAGTAGCAGTGGCAGCTATGTACTTACCTTCCCGGCACAGGTTACACCCGTCACACGAAGACCGGTCATTGGCATGGGCCATGAAGGTGCCAGGATCACAAGGAATACACTCTCCAAGGCTGTTGTTCACGCTGCAATGTTTGCTGACATGGTGACCTTCGGGAGGTGAGACAGTGGTGAGGGAAGAACAGGTCTATCACGAGATCTCTGCCACAGACCTGTGCTGCCAATCCCCTGCGTAGCATCATCCCTCAGCCTTCAACGTCTTTGGGGTATTTAAGACTGATGCTCAGCCACAGTTCCTATGCCGAACTTATCCCACACATGTTCCAGGAACAGCAGACCTGAGTCATTCCGTGGCTTTTCCTGAGTCCTGTAGCATGTATAAGCAGACATTTCCCAGCTACATGTGAGCCTGCCCAAATGCTGTTAGGTCCCTGTTCACCATCCCCAACTGCATTCTCCCAGAATCCGACTTAATAGAGAATGGCTGAATGCATGACCTAGGACGCAGAGTGCCCCGTGCTCATGTCACCAGGGCTTCAACAGAGCCACAGTCAAGGCGGCCAAGCCATCAGGACCTCCTGGAGAGAGGCCTAATCACCCATTCCCGCTACAACTTGAAGGTTTCTGGTCAGGGAAATGATGTGTGTTATAAGCAGTCCCAGGTTACAAACAAGATTTGGTTCTGCGGGTTTGTTCTTAAGTTAAATTTGTATATAAGCAGAAACAGGTACCTTTACCTATTACCTGTAATATCCCCCATTCTAAGTGCAAATTATGTTTATAACTCGGAGACTGCCTATAATTCCTAAAATGTTTGTGCAGGTGTATGTACGTACTGATGTGTGCAGGTGGGAGTTGAGGAGCATACACAGCTGTGTGCACAAGCAGGCATTGTGTGCAGAAGTGTATGGGATGGTGAGGGGGGTGTGAATGGGCAACGTGAGGGCGTTTGGTCCCTGAACCAGGAGCCCCGTGGAGGCATGGGCTATGGACACATGTGGGGTGTGTGTGTACACGTGTGTAGGCCTGTGCAGGGGGCAGTGGTGAGCAGCATGAGTATCGCAGTGTCCTCTGGGCAGTTCCCAGGAAGGCCCAGGCACTAACCACAGTGAAGAGCCACCAGGTGATGGCAGGTGGAAAGGGGAGAGCTCTGGCTCCTCACCTGCTTTAGGGGGCAAACTTCCCCATCAGAGCACCCTCGGAAGGATGAATCAAGCCGCCTGCTCACTAGGAAACTCCTGACCCCAGCCACACCTGAACTCTTCCCAAAGGAGGGGCAGGTGGGAGCCTCCAGCCTGGCCCTATGCCCCCTCCTCTGAGCCCCATGAAACATAGCCTGTCCACCTCAGAGCAGGCACTGGTCCCCTATATGTTCACCTAGATGTTCCCTACTCCCCAGGGACAGAGGTGGGCTGGAAGGGTGATCAGAGGGGACTCCTAAAGAGAGGCCCAGTCACCACTAATTAGCCACCTTCTCCCCATGCAGGAGTTTCCACTTATGTTCTAAATAAGGATCTGCAGCCTCCTTTCTGCAAGGTTGGAAGGTCAGCTCAGAAGGCTCTGGAAGATGTCCCAGAACTCACCTGCGGGGCAGAGTTTGCAGCAGTGTTTCTCAAATAGGTACATATTTGAGTCACATGGGGTCACACAGGTGGTCAGGGTCACCTTCAGTGAGAAATGGGAAATAGGCATTATTGAGAGATGCCCCCACCATGAGAATCTCAGCCAGAGAAGGAGGTGGCTGGCCACCTGCCAGCTGGACCCCAGCTCCCTCAGGAGGTGGCTTTCCCTGGGAAAGCACACACTGGACCCTTTTTTATGTCTCTCTTTATTGTCCGAGTTGTAATAAGCAGCAGGCAGGTAATACTTTGGGGAAATAACCTTTTTTTCATTTTTCTTTTTCTTTATACTTGAGTGCTTAGTATTGAGATAAGGGAGAACGCCCTCCCATTTCCAAACGCATGCAGCTGTGCTGACTTCCACCATTGCTATCTTGTCTGCTCCCATGGCCAGACCTGCATCCTCTACGGCAGTGATGTTCTGTAATTTAGCAAACGTTTGTTTCATTCCTCTTTTCTGTAGCTGATTTTTTTCAGAGTTGCAGATGTACTTTGTCAAGAAAGGGTATTATCTATTACCAGCTGAGATCTTGGAGTGTGTGACTGGGTGCGCATGTTTCTGCATAGGCTATGTGTGTGCCCAGTGTACACATACCCATACATAAAAATGGGGATCACACAATTGACCGTCAGTTTTACAGAACATAAGTTCCTCAAATACAAGAATGACTGTCATCTTCTCTGTGACTTGTTCCTTTCCCAACTGATGCTTTATAGATTTAATTCTATCACGGGATTTGTAAACCCATCCCATCCACTGTCAGCTGAGGATATGCCTGCCATCTATTTTTCTAACCTCTTATTTCTCACTGCCTGTATTATTTCCTTTTCAGGCACATCTCTCTAAAATACCACATAGCTCAATTTTTCTTTCTAATACCTGATAATGAAAGAATTTAACCTATTTGAATATATCGGATTATTTCTATATTTCCCTTTATTTCTACCATCTTACTTTGTGCTTTTGATTTTCTACTTTCTTTCTTTCTTTTTTTTTTTTTTTTTTGGGCAGTTTTTGGCCGGGGCTGGGTTTGAACCCACCACCTCCGGCATATGGGGCTGGTGCCTATCCCTTTGAGCTACAGGCACCGTGATTTTCTACTTTTTCTTTTTCTTTTTTTTTTTTTTTTTGGAGACAGTCTGACTCTGTCACCCAGACTGGAGTGCTGTGGAATGGATTAACGAACGGTGGCATATATATACCATGAAGTACTATTCAACCATAAGAAAAGATGAAGACTTTGCAACTGGATGGAGCTGAAACACATTCGTCTTAGTAAAGTATCACAAGAATGGAAAAAAAAATCCCATATACTCCACAAAAAAAAAATCCCATATACTCCACACTACTATGAAACCAATGTACAATTACATGCCCGCAGAAATGATAAAACACAAATACAGTCTAGCAAGTGGGCAGAGAAAGGAGAGAGTGGGGAGGAAGATTGGTGGGCTGATGGGCATTTGGGTTGCTTCCACAACCACAGCACTCCAGTCTTGGGCTCTCACCTAATGTGCACAATGTGAGGGTATTCAGCACACCCCTTGGGTGAAGGGCTCAACTACAACTTGAATTTTACCTTGGTAGTGAGAATAATGTAATCTAAAAGTTTGTACTCTCATGTTAATTTGGAATAAAAAAAAAAAAAGAGTGCAGCTAAAGGCATGCTTAGATGGTTATGTATAAACTTACGTGTTAACGTGTATTAAAAAAAAAAAAAGACCCGCCAAACAACAATGATGGCTACAACAACAACAACAACAACAACAACAACAACAACAACAAAAAAATAGCCAGGCGTTGTGGCAGGTGCCTATAGTCTCAGCTACTTGGGAGGCAGAGGCAGGAGAACTCGGCCCAGGAATTGGAGGTTGCTGTGAGCTGTAATGCCACAGCACTCTACCCAGGACGACAGCTTGAGGCTGTCTCAAAAAAAAAAAAAAAAAAAAAAGAATCCTGGGAGGAGCACAGTGGCTCACACCTGTTATCCCAGTACTCTGAGAAGCCAAAGCGGATGGATTGCCTGAGCTCACAGGTTCAAGACCAGCCTGAGCCAGAGACCCACGTCTCTAAAAATAGCCGAGGTGTTGGGCAGTGCCTGTGGCTCAGTGGGTAGAGTTCTGGCCCCATATACCGAGGGTGGTGGGTTCAAACCCAGCCCGGCCAAACTGCAACAAAAAAATAGCCGGGCGTTGTGGCAGGTGCCTGTAGTCCCAGCTTCTCGGGAGGCTAAGAGAATCACCTGTGCCCAGGAGTTGGAAGTTGCTATGAGCAGTGTGATGCCATGGCACTCTACTGAGGGCGATAAAGTGAGACTCTGTCTCTACAAAAAAAAAACAAAAAAAAAAACCCCAAGGTGCGCCCTTGTGGTGGGCACCTGTAGTCCCAGCTATGAGGGAGGCCAAGGCAAGAGAATCGTTTGAGCCCAAGAGTTAGAGGTTGCTGTACGCTATGATACTACAGCAATCTACCAGGGGCGACAAAGTGAGACTCAGTCTCAAAAAAAAAAAAAAAAATCTTGAACCCAGCATGGGGTGGTGGCAGTACAGAGACAGCCAGGCCATCTGGCTAAACCCAAACCCAGAAGGTGCATATTTGAAGGTTCTCCAGGTCTGGAAACAGCAGGAGGCAGGAAAGAAAAAAGAGGAGTGGTGGCTAGAAGAAACACTGACCCATTACTGTCCTTCCACACACAGAAGAGGTCCCGAAGGGCTGGGTGCACCCATAATACACCTGTAATCTGCCTGAGCTCAGGAGTTCAAAACCATCCTGATTGAAAGTGAGACCCCCATCTCTAAAAAGAAATAGCTGAGTGTTGCAGAGGGCACCTGTAGTCCCAGACTTGGGAGGCTGAAGAGGATCACTTCAACCCAAGAGTTTGAGATTGCTGCTAGCTATGACATCAAGGCATTCTGTGGGGCTGACAAAAAGTGAGACCCTGTCTCAAAAAAACAACAGAAGAGTCCCTGAATGAAAGTCTTAAATAAGCTGCCATCCCCATCCCCAGGCAGCACAAATGGTCCCAATAAAAGCTACATGTACAATAAGACAGCCACATACTACCGCCTTGTCAATTTGCTGTACACACAAGCCAGACATAGTGGCTTCTACACACGGGCAACTACACATTCAGAAGCACGAGGGCTGAGGATACTCCTCAGAGGCGTTAGGCTCCATCACATGCCTGAAGCAGAAAAACACAAGACTGAGGCTTCAATGAAAAACAGTTATTTAAAAGTGCTAAAAACAGGAAAGGCACCATTTTCAAAGGAGAAAAATATCAATGATAAGGCCAAATTGACTAAAAGAAAACTCAGCAAGGCAAGTAGTAGAAAGCTGGCGCCCCCTGGGCTCACTTGCACGTCCCAAGGAGAGAACTCTGAGCCGAGGCACAGTGACCGTCCCTGCTTTCACGCCTACGTGATTTGAGCTTAACCAGGGTGAGTTACGTGGTTAGTAATCACATTCTCCCCGCCCTTACTGTGATGATCCAATCTCGGGAGATAATGACACTTGACAATGTCGCTGGTATTCAGAAAATAGTGGAGCAGAACGTCTACCGGCACCATCTCTATACGAAAGCAGGAGAAAGAGCTGACTCATTTCCAGCGAATAAAACGGACATGGACGTGGTGGTTCATGCCTGTAATCACAGCACTGTGGGAGGCCGAGGCGGGTGAACCCTCTGAGCCCAGGAGTTTGAGAGCAGTCTGAGCAAGAGCGAGACCCCATCTCTACAAGCCAGGCGTTGTGGATGCCTGTACGCCCAGCTACTCGGGAGGCTGAGGTAGAAGGATCGCTTAAGCCCGGGGATGTGACGTTACCGTGAGCTATGAGACGCCACAGCGCTCAACCCTGGAAAAGCCGGGCGACCTCGCCCTCTAACGCGCGCAGGGCGGCGCGCACCGCCCCCCGCCCCCGCCCCCGCCCCCGCCCCCGCCCCCGCGCGCTCACCCAGCCCCGCGCGCCGATACCCCTGCGCGCCCACCCCGCCCCTGCGCGCCCACCCCTACCCTGCGCGCCCACCCCCACCCTCCCAGCGCCCGCCCCTGCGCTCCCACCCCTGCGCGCCGAATCCAAACCCCCCGCCTCGTGCGCTCACCGCCCCGCACACCGCCCGCTTCCCCAACCCATACCCTTCCTGCCCCGGGCTCATCCGGAAGGGACACCGGGGTTTGGGCCGGGTCCGCGCTACCTTCACGGGACGGGGCTGCGCCCACCTCGCCAGCAGGCTCTGCACTCCCGAGCAGGGCGCGGAACCACCGGGGCTTCCCGCCGGGCAAGGCCTAGTGGCCCAGAGGCGCCATGCTGTCGGGCTGGGATGCTCCTGGAGGCGGCGGACTCGCTCCGCACCGGTCCAAGTTTCCGTGTGCCCGCCCCACGCCCCAGCCCGCACGCAGCTCGGAGCTGCCCCGGGGCTTGCCCGGGCGGCCAGGCCGTACTCACCGAGACTGAAAGCAGCACCAGCACCAGCCACCCGTGGCACGCCATGGCCAAGACTGCCGCCGGCGGACTCCTGAGGCGGCGCTGCCTAAGCGGGGGCCCGGCCCACGACGCATCTGCGCAGAAGGCTCTTAGTCACGGCGCTCTCCCGGCATCTCTCGCTTGCGGAAACATTTCTTCAATCTCTGCCCTTTTGTAATTTCACCAGTCATATTGGATTAGAGATCCCTCTCCAACTACGCTGAGTCAAAACTAGTAACATCTGGCATGACCTCCGTTTCCAAATTGGGCACTTTCAATTAGGGGTTGGAATTTCAATATATGAATTTGGGAGGGGGGACACAGTTCAACCCACAATACTAAGGGGCTGGCCCAAAGTCATCTGGGGACTCTGAAAGCAATTACTAAAAGCAACCGGGACAATACGGCAGACTTTATTTTTTACAAAGAGACAGAGGGAGGGAAAAAATGCCCTAGTGAACATTTTTTGAGGCAGAGGCTCATTTTGTTGCCTGACTAGAGTGCCATGGTGGCCTCAGCCTAGCTCACCCCAACCTTACACTCCTGGGCTAAAGCAATCTCCCCTGCCTCAGGGTCCCCAGTAGCTGGGACTACAGGTGCCCTGCTAGTTTTTCTATTTTTAGTAGAGATGAGGTCTCGCTCTTGTTCAGGCTGGTCTTGAACTCCTGAGCTCAAGCATTCTCCAACCTCAGCCTCCCATAGTGCTAGAATTACAGACATGAGCCATGAGCCACCGCACCTAGCCCTAGTGACAAAAACTACAAGTTTCAGAGCACAGAGGTGTCCTGCTGGACGCTTGACATCCATGGCATTTGCCCTTTTCTGCAAGGGACCTCATGGTGGCCAGAGGACAAAGAGAGACATGGCGAGTGGGCAGGTGGTATTGGGAATGGTTCTGGGCAGTGTGAGTGGAGCTGCCCCAGCACCTCGTCTCACACCTATGGGTTTTCTGGAAACACTGCAATCTCTGGTATTATTTCTCACCAGGACTAGTCAAATTGGAAAGCTTGCTGCTCCAGGTGGGGTGTCAGCTAATCTGTGCCTGTGTCCACCCAGGCCTGCAGAGCACACTCTGCCAGAGGGCATGTGCTCTCCTTGGAGAGGCAAAAGCACAGGAGATGTTAGCCTTCTTTTTCTTTTAAAAAGTTTTATTGAAAGTATAATTGACACTTAATAAACTGTACACATTTAAAATATACAATTTCATAAGTGCTTTTTTTTAACCTTTTTAAATGAACAATTCAGTGGCACTAAATACATTGATGCTGTGTGCAGCCATCTCCACCTCCAGAACTTTCTCATCTTCCCAATGAAGCTCTGTCTCCATTACATACTAGCTCACTAGCTCTTTCCCCTTTCCCAGCCCTGGCACCCCCATTCTGCTTTCTGTGGATTTGATAGCTCTGGGGACCTTGTGTATGTGGAATCTATCTTTGCCTCTGTCTCTGTTTCTTTGGAGAACACTGCCTAATACTCCTCCCCCTCAGAGTGAGTGGGTGGGGGTCTGAGGGCACTAGAGTTGGTTGCAGAGTCTGAGAAGACAGGCATAGGCAGGTGACTGCCAGGTGGTGTTGGGGTCAGCTGTTTAACCCAAAGCACTTGCACTTCAGGGCACAGCAGCCCAGGTGGGCATGGGACAGACACTGGCTTGGAACCCCCAGGGGTGGGTTTGGCCGTGCAGTGCAGGGATGAAAATGGACCAAGGGAGCCCAGGGGGACAGCAAGAGGTCATTCTCAGGGCTGGTGCCAGGGCTGAGGGCTGAGCAGAGGATGGCACAGGTGGGGGGCTCCCAGCCTGGAAGCCCAAGGCAGCAACAAGACAGAGGCCGAGAGGACAGGAGTGGGCACGCTGAAGATGGCAAGGACAGTGTCAGCCTCTGTGGGGAGGGGAGGAGACACCAGCAGAATGAAGGTGCTGAGAGTGGGGCTGGTGGGCTGCCAGGCAGAGCTGCCTTCAGGGACACAAGCAGGTGCTGGGGAGGCATTGAGCCTCACCCAGAATCACCAGGCCTTGTGCAGAGCCGAGTCACCCAGTTCATGGTATTTGGCTATAGCAGCCACTGGAAAGAAATATACCCAGCACCAGGTTTGCCTGGGATGCTGTATTTTCAGTGCCCAAACTGAGAAAGTCTTGGAAGAAGCCAGGGAGTTGGTTCCTGATGAGTGCCTTGGCCTTGGCCTTGGACTTGAAACTGGCATCTGGGTATGCAGACTCTGGCACTGCAGGGGCTCTCTGCTGGCTGTCATCAGGTTGAGGGTGGTGGTCAGGGGTGGCGAACACGCGGCTAGAGCCGCATGCGGCTCCCAGCCAAAATGAATTTCGGCTCTTTGCCTCTTATTATTTTGTATACTGTGGCTCTTTGCCAAGTTTGGATTTTGTTATGCTGCTTCTGAGGAGGGACCTCTGAGGAGCGATCTCTGAGCGCGTAGTCGAATTTCTTCGCCACCCCTGGTGGTGGTGGTAGCATTGGTAGCCGAGCTCCAGGTCCTGCTGTTGGGGGAGCAGCCTGCAAGGGCCTGGGTTGGCAGATGACAGGCGTGCTATCCACGCCCAGTCTGTTCCATGGTGTGAACCTGAGTGTTAACTGTCACCGGGAATCTCCAAGCCTGAAATCTCATCAATTCTGCCAGCTTCTCAATAGGACTTTCATGAACTCTTCTGCTTAAACTGAGTAAGCTTTTTCTATGGCCTCCAAGTGGAATGAAGGGCCTCTCCCAAGGCAGTAAAAGGCCAGGTCTCCAGGGCACAGCCAGGCAAGGTGCTAGCTCAAGCACTCAGCAGCGGGAACAGTGCCAGGCCTGACACCAGCTGTGCCTGCCAAGCACCACTTAAACAGAAGGAGCTTGCTGTGGCCACCCTGCCTGAAGGCATCGAGCTAGGGCCACTGGGTGGCTTGGCAGCATCTCCCTGACCAAAGCTCTCTCCCCAACTCGAGAAGACACTGTAATCACCAGGATTTCTGACAAGAGGGTCTAGAGATATCTGAGTCCTCCTTCTCTACTCCCCTCCCCCTTTTGAGACAGAGTCTCACTCTGTCACCCTGGGTAGAGTGTCATGGTGTCAGCCTGGCTCACAGCAACCTCAAACTCCTAGGCTCAAGTGATCTTCCTACTTCCGCCTCCCAAGTAGCTGGTACTACAGGCACCTGGCATCACATCTAGCTAATTTTTCTATTTTTGGAGAGACTGTCTTGCTCTTTCTTAGGCTGGTCTTGAACTTCTAAGCTCAAGCAATCCACCCACCTCAGCCTTCCGTAGTGCTAGGATTATAAATGTGAGCCAGCAGGAGTGGCTCTCTGCCAATTCTGTAGATGGAAGACTGAGACATGGGGGGGTACAGGAGTCGGTCCCTTGTGGTCAGAGAAGAAGTGTCTCACTTCCTTTTCCTGGGAAGAGCGAGGAGGCCCCTTAGGAACCCCCCTCCACCTTGGGTTGTGTAACTGCCCCCACCCAGCACCTCTATCCTGGCCCTCTCCTGGGTTCATATCTCTGCTTTTCTCTGAACGCCTGTCCCCTGAGAGCACCAGCACCACCAGAGTGAGAGAAGTGAATGAGTCACATCCGCCTGATTTAGTTCAACCTTTGGACACAGTGTCATTAAGAGACATCAGAGAAGGTTCCCTTCAGGGACTCAGGCAGACTGGACTTGAGGGAAACCAGGGGCCATCGGGATAAAATGAGCACACCAGGTCCCCGCAGGCAGTCTACAACATGTAGAACTTTAAGAAGTTGGTAATACAAGGTGTGTAAAGATGGCAAAAAGTCTGAGCTGTGACCCCAGGATTCGAGCCAGGGCCTGAGAGCTGCAGGGACACTCACCAAGCTGGGGTGCACAACATGGGGTGCCAGGGCACAGCTGGGTGGGCAGCACACATTAGAGAGGGGCTGCTCCGTGTTTTTTTGTTTTTTTGTTTTGCCTCACATATCCCGTACTGAGTGCCAGCAAAGCTGGCCCCTCTGAGACACTAATAGACCGAGTCAAAAAGAAACCCAAGGAAACCCTTTTCTCTCCAGTCAAAGGACCAGGGAAGGGGCAACCTGGGAAAACAGAAAACCTATAGACTATAAATACCATCCCAAACCACAGAGACACGGTGGCCCTGCTACCATCCTGTCACCTAAGCTGGGCAGAACGCATGAAAAACAGGCACTAGGGCTCCCATATCTGCCAGGCATAGAGAGATGTCTGTAGGGTCTGGGTGGGAGTGGTGTGGAGGTGACCCTCCCTCGTCTGTGGGGCGTCTGAGCTACCATCCCACCCTGCCCCCACAGGTGTCCATATGGGTCACTTGGGGACCTGGATTTCCACCCCCACCTGGCAGCCATGAGGCAGTGCCCCTTCACTCCCAGGGTCAGAGGAGGCTGCAAAAACACAGGATTTCATCCAGCAGATGTTATCTTACATAGAGGAAGAGGCCAAGGGTCTTTGATTTTATCTTTTCTAAGAACGCACTGACTCAGGCAAGGCGGTGGAAACCTGTGTTCTGCTCTGATGGCTTCCTTCCGGGCCTTTCTCTGGAGGGCCATGCCCAGTCCCTGAGCCAAGGGATTTTGTGACACTCTGCTGGCAAGAATGAGGAAACATGGGCGGCGCCTGTGGCTCAAGGAGTAGGGTGCTGGACCCATATACTGGAGGTGGCGGGTTCAAACCCGGCCCCAGCCAAAAACTGCAAAAAAAAAAAAAAAGAGAAAACACGGCTTCTTACCATTTGCAACTTTGTGCCAGAAGACATACCTTCAAAAATTGAGGTGAGAGAGTGTGAAACTAAAAAGCATTTGGAGCAGGAGTGACTAGAAGCTGCCCACATTTGGAAGAAGATGTAAACAACAGATTCAAGAAGTGAGGGGCCTAAAGAGCACAAAGTCACCAACACCCACACCAGACACATTATAGTCAAGCTTAGAAGTTAAAGACATGATAAAAATCTTGAAAGCAGCCAAAAAGAAAGAGTCCCTTAACCTGCCAGAGAAGCCAGTTATATAATGTAACGTCACTGAAGAAATGGTTTCTTTAGTGCCATTAAAAAATGCAACTAAATCAAGAGATTTATATGAAGCACTAAAAAATATGTTAAAGCAATTTTCTCTGTCCATCGTCAACACATCTGGTATAGTTACTGATGGTGCCCCAGTGACGGCACCTGTAAGAGAGGGACTTTGCAAAATTAATAGATGATGCAATTGCCACCCAAAACTCACATTTGATGAAGTACCATTGCATAGTATTTCAAGAAAATTTATGTGCAAAAGCTTTAAAATTGGATAATGTCATGCAAATTGTCAAGACTGTGAAATTCATAAGGGCCCAGGGATGGAATCATCACCAATCCCAGGAATTCCTTAGAAGTATTGATGCCGACTAGAGTGACATCATTTACTTTTCGGAAGACGACTTAAGTTGAGGCCAAATAAACTCACTTATGGTATCAAAAGCCAAATTTCTGCCAGAACGTGATGATGAAAACTGGTTTACAGATTTAGCATTTTTAGTGGATTTAACTGCTCATGTAAATGAATCAAATATGGTCTTCAAGGTGAAAAATCAACTTATCGATATAATGTTTCAAACCATAACAGCGTTCCAAATGAAACTAAAATTATGGCAAGCACAAATTAAGGCAATTTTACACATTTCAACATGCTGGCTAAAGACAGTCCTGTGAATAGCAAAAAATATGTAGCCTTCCTTTTTTATTTGATACAAGAATTTGAAAACATTTCAAGATTTCTGGGAAAATAATATTTTGGTGCATTTGTGCCTCCATTTTCAGTTGACGTAAGTGTTACCTGCCAGCTTTCACATGGAAAGCATAGAGTTCCAATATGACATTCAACTTAAAGAAGAATTTGATTATATCTCTTTATTGGACTTTTATAGGTCCTCTCTTTCCAGAGACAAATATCCCTCACTTCACAATCACATCTTATTTGTGTCATCGCTTTCTAGCAGCACCTACATTTGTGAGCAACTATTTTCAAGAATGATACACATTAAGAGTAAAATTAGAACCAAAATATCTGATGAGCACCTTGAGAACTCACTGACAATTCCAACTACTTCCATGAAACCAGACATGGATGCATTAGTTCCTCAATTACAATGTCCATTATTTTTATGTTGCCCACTTTTCTTTTACAATGAAAAAAATATATATTTTTTGTATATATATACAAAAATAGACTATAAATACCATCCCATTTTTTTTTTTTTGAGACAGAGCCTCAAGCTGTCGCCCTGGGTAGAGTGCTGTGGCATCACAGCTCACAGCAATGTTAAACTCCTGGGCTCAAGCGATTCTCCTGCCTCTGCCTCCCAAGTAACTGGGACTACAGGCACCCGCCACAACGCCCAGCTATTTTTTGGTTGCAGCCATCATTGTTGTTTGGTGGGCCCAGGCTGGATTCGAACCCACCAGCTCAGGTGTATGTGGCTGGTGCCTTAGCCTCTTGAGCCACAGGTGCCGAGCCTACAATGAAAAATATTTTAAAAAGATGTTTTACTACTTGGGTACATTTTCTATATTAGTGACCACAAACATAGGACCTGCTCAACGATGGTAAAACACTCTCTGAATGGGCTGCTACATAATTAGGATTATTACATGAGGACTTTTTTGCTTATCTGTGATTGTGGATATCATGAAAATCATGCATGGACCTTTTCTTTTGCTCATCCATGAGCTTGTGTGTTTATGTACTTAATGTGTGGCCCAAGACAACTCTTCTTCCAGTGCGACCCAGAGAAGCCAAAAGCTTGGACAACCCTGGATTATGCTGATATGGCTCTCAATGCAGATAGAGGAAACGTTTATGGTAATTTTATTATAAATGGGGAGGTTAAAGTGAGGCAAGGTTTCTGCACTTAAACTAGTAAAATGTTGATACCACTAAACTGTGGAGGTGACATAAAGTGAAGGTATTAAGAACCCGCCACCCCAAAACATGCTACCCTGCCACACAGTTTTGAGCTAAAGGCATTGGAGAAACAGTAGGTACAAGATCACTCTGACCTCCCTCCCATTTTTTTTTTTTTTTTTTTTTTCTTTTTTGAGGCAGTGTCTCACTGTGTTGCCCAGGCTAGAGTGTAGTGGTGTCCTCATAGCTCACTGCAGCCTTGGACTCCTGGCCTCAAGCAATCCTCCTGCCTCAGCCCCCCAAAACCTTACAATTATAGGCATGAACCACCATGCTCGGCCTTTCTTTTTATGAGCAGAAGCTAAAATCTCCACATGGAAGATGCCCTCCCTATACTAGAAGGGAAGTATCATTTTTATCATCAAGGGCAAGAAGTTGAAGCTGAAAGAAATCTGTGCAATGTGTTGGACAAACCCTTCTCACTTCGCAGCACTTCCCCAGCCAGCGTCTCCCAGGCTGGCAGGCTCCCATTGCCATGGTGTGGGGGCTGCTGTGTTCAGGTGCCCCTGCCCCTCCTCAGGGGCACCCAGGGCCGTCCTAGCCTAGGACAGGCCCACTTACTTTGGCCTTTGTGGCTGAGTACCAGGGACGGTGGCCACAGTGGAACCAAAGCAGGGCTGGGCTAGAGGGTCAGGTGGCCCAGCCTGGGTTTTCTCCTTCATAGGGTGGGGGCAACAACTGGAAAAATGGGCCCCAGGGACATGTGCCAACACCCCTCTATCTACCTTGTCTTGGCAGCTGTCTAGAGTGCCCCGTGGGTAGTGCCACTTATGAAGGTCTTAGCACTTACTCCATAGGGCAGGTCTGCTGCTCCCTGCTTCCTTCAAATACTGTAGCCACTCTCCTTCCTGGTCCTCCTCCTCTCTGCCCAGCCCCAGACAGCCCCATGCTGTCTTTGAGTCCTCCTGAGAAGCCCTTGCTTGTTTCTAGAAGTCCCCAAGAAGAGAACACGAAACATGTGTATGTGTTTATTTCAAGGCAGGGAGCATAGACATGTTCCCAGATTGGACAGAGTGGGGAAGACAAAGACACAGGTACAAAAACTGGAAAACAAAACGACCAGTTAACAGCTCAGATGGCACCGCACACCATAGTTTAAGGCTCCATATGTGTGTATATGAGTAGACGCGTCACACACAGACACCAGCACATACACACAGAGTGGCAGCAACACAGGGACTGAGGCCAGATGCCAGAGGCTGACCACTGCTCGTGGCCTGCCTAGAATATTGCAGTTACATTTATTACAAAAGTGTAAAGTGGTTAGACTGTGTGTTGGTCTGAGCAAATTGGCAAACTTGAGCTTCCCTGGCCCAGGGACACAGGGCCAGCTCAACTAGGGTCCTATGCCCTCCACACCCATCTGTGCTCACATCCACCTCCATCTGGGCCTGCGTGCAAGCCAGCCAGGCCAGGAGGTTCGGGGACCTACCGTGCTGGGCTCCCATTCAAACAGCACATAGAGGAATGAAAACCAACATGTCCTCCCCAGAGCGGCCCGGCCTGTCCCTGGAGCCCTCCAGGGTGACCCTGGCAATGTGGTCAGGGTCGCAGGAAGGCAGGCCTGTACCTCAGTCTGCAGGAGCCCAGGGGACTCCTGGGCCTGCTTGGAACTCCCAGCTCCCATCTTGAAACCTTCCCATCATGGCTGCTGGGGTGTGACCGTCCAAAGCCTGGGCGGGCCCTCTTGCCCCAGAATACGTTGATCCCACGTGGCAAATAGAGGCTGGACTGGGAATGACAAGGCAAGATGACCAGGAGCATGTCGCACAATGGAAGCTGCATTTGGCTTTAGTCTTAAGGCCGGTGTGGGGTGAGAACCCCGGGGGAGAGGCCAGTGGTCCTGAAGATGGGCCCAGCATGCCTGGGACGCAGAGCCCTGGTGGCCCCAGGTCCTTGCTGTGGCCCCCTGCTCCTTGGCCCCCTTGTCTGTGCTTGCTGGGCCCCTCCATGCTTAAAGTGCTGGGTGCTGGGAGGGCATGTCAGCCTTGCAGGAGCTCCGCAGGAGACACCCAGGCCACCCCACGGGCTCTTATTTGAGGATGTAGTTAACAAATAGCTGACAGGCCAGGAACACACAGAGCAGGAACCAGGATCGGGGGCTCTGCAGCAGGCCTGGGGCTGACACCTGTGTAGCCCGTGCCGTGGAGCCCAGCATGGCTGAGAGGTGCCTGCAATGACAAGGGTAGGTTGTCGGGGCCAAGTGGGGATGCCCTTAGGTGCTGACTCAGTGCTGGGTGCAGAGCAGATTAGGGTCAAGAGAGCATGTCTCACAAAGGCCTGCTGGCTTGCACCCACCTGAGCCACAGGGCACAGCTCTTGGGCATCCCACTAGCACCCTCCTCCCAACATTCCTGGGATCTATTCTGCATGGGTGCAGGGCCACAGCAGTGAGCCCAGCTTGCCACCTGGCTTCACACACCTCAGGATCTCTCTTGAGGCTATGCCCAAGCCCACGCTGGGGCCAGCACCTTCCTCTAGGTTCCTTGAAGTCTCAGGACCAGTGTCTGCTGAGCACTGCATACTTGCTCTGTTCAAATGCAACATCTGTGCCACCCACCACCCCCACGCCTAGCTCTCCATGCAGGGCCCCCTCCCTGAGGTTCTGCCTCCAGGGATAGCCCAGGCGCAGCCAACCAGGCTTCCCTCAGCCCCCACCCCGGTGCCAGGCCCACCTGTGCAGCTCCTGCTGGGCCTCACGGATGGAGAGGACAGCCTCATGAAGGGCCTGCAACTGTCGTGCTGCCTGCCTGCACCGAGGGCACGGGCTCCCGCTGCCTGGGTTGGCCCGGGAGGTGGGGGCACACAGGAGGGGAAGATAGAAGCAAGGGTGAACTTCAGGTTCCAGGGGGCTGGCACCTGGGTCACAGAGTCTGCCCTGCTCAGCCCCCACCCCAGTTCACAGGAAACCTGCTGGACCAAGCTAGAGGCCCAGAGAGATGGGGCATTGATAGATGTTTCTGGAGGGAACCCCAGGCCCAGCTGGCCCCTGACTAGCCCTGGGAGACAGAAGTAGCCCAGGGATGGCCTGTTCCTATGGAGGCAGGGACACAGGCAAGGAGAAAGTCAGAGACGACACAGGCTGTCCAGGGATAGTGAAGCAGACAGTTGGGTAGGACCAGAGGGGCAGGTAGACAACACCCAGGCTGCCTCACACAAACCCCACCAGCTGAGGGAGCCCAAGCCTGGGTCCAGCTTCTTCCTTTCCCGCCTCCACCATGTCCTCATCACCCTCTAGGCTGCCCCCAGGCTCTGAGAGGGTAGAACCTATTAGGATGGTTAGTGGGGCCAGAGGAGTCCCTGCCTGGAAGACAGCCCGTATCCCCCCAAAGGTGCCTCTCTAGCCCTTCCCATCTTGCAGAACGGCTGAGGATGGGGTAGACCCTCCTGTCAGGTCAGAGTCCAAGGTGCCCACCAGACAGGGCTCAGAGCCAGGCCCAAGGAGGACTCACCTGGAACAAAGCCCCCATCCTGGTCCTCGTCTGAGAGCTCTGGGCAGGACTCAGGTGTGGAACCACTGCTCTCGGTGACCTGGCTATGGCCGGAGGGCTGGTCACTGGCCTTGCGGAATCGTCGGTCCGGGCCAGATCTCTGCAGAGAGATGGAGCTACTATGGCTAGCAGCCACCTCAGCCCCACCAGGCCCTCAGGGACATGGTGGCATGCTCACATCAGGGCAGCACTAGAGAAGGTCACAGTTGGAGGATGTAGCTGCCCGCTGGGGAGCTGACCAGGTCGGTGTGAGTCTGGGCCTTGGGCCCTCTGGGCCTATTTCACTAGGTAACAAGGGGCTGCTGACCTCTCCACAGGGGCAAGGGTCTGCAAGGCAGTGTGGACAGGCCTTTCCTGTGCCTGTCATGGTCTTATGCCCAACAAATGCAGGGGTAATGCCATGAGGGCCCTGGGTGGTCATAGCTCACACCACTGTATGAGCTGGAAGGTTCCACAGGAATTTGGGACAGCTAGGGCTTCCTCCACACTAAGGGGTCATCTCTGGAAGGAGCCCCCAGCTCAGCCAGCACTAATAAGCCCCTAGGAGTATAGGTGTGGCCAAGGTGAAGCTCATCCATTCAGCAGTAACTCAAGTACACAGGAACCGCAGACATAAACTAACCCTCAGGGGTTGGGGCAGCAATAGCAGAACTAGACTGTGGCCCAGTCCTGAGTGGCCCCACAAATCCCATGGCACCACAGGAACCCAGGTGTCCCTCAAAACCCAACTCTTGGCTAAGGCTGCTTCCTCCCTCCATGATCCTCCCTGGGGACCTTCTGCCCACCCTCCCACCCTTTGTGAGCCCAAGATCTGTACAAAGGCTGGTTTTTCCTTTCCCTGCCTGGAAGGCCCCAAGGCTTAGTCTCCTCAGCAGTAGGATGAGCTGATGTGGCTACTACGTTAGAGGAGAGTGACTCTGGGGCAATGTGCCCGCAGCCAGCAGTGCCTGGCCCAGTACCCCATGTACTAGGTGACAGGAACCAGGCATCCTGCAAACCTAGGTGTCTTGGTGAGCAGGGAGGGGGAGGAGGGCCTGGGGCCCAGGGAGGGGAGGCAGCTGGCAAGCTTGTGCGTATTGCCACAACCCTGCAGCTGAGAACAGGCTGGGCCAGGGTGCTGACCTCATGCCTGGGCCCCGGGCTGCCCTGGAAGGGGGTCTGGTGGGCCATGTCCTCCCGCCGTAGGGTCTGCAGGATTCCGTCTTGCTCAAACTGGGCGATGTCCTTCTCGGGGTCCCAGGGGCTGCGGCTGAAGGGTCCAGAGGGCGTATGTCAGCAGGGACAGAGGTCCTGGGGGGAAGGGGCTATCCCAGCCAGCCCTCAGCCTCCCAGCAGTGGCTGGAGCCCCAGGACAGAGACCACTGCCCACCTGCCCTAGGCAGGGCCTGTGGTAGGACTGGTATGGAGCTACTTGACCCTCCCTCTCCCTCGTTAGCTCCTCCAGGGCATGGGCACAGGGTGGGCAGGGAAGCCCCCTGCAGCCCTCCTCCCACCCCACCTCCACCGTCCCTAGGACCACTGCCTGCCCACACTAACTTCTCGTATCTGTAGTGCCACTCCCTAGTGACAGGGTCCACGTGGAACAGCTGTGGCTTCCAGGGAGTGACGCTCCGCTGGCGTTCCCGGGTCCGCTGCCGCTGCGCCTCTTCTAGCACAAACTTCTCCTGCGTGGCCTTGTGCTGGTCACCTTCATTGATGGCCCTGGTGACATGCTGCCAGAGCCTGCAGGCCCACAGACCTACCCTGAGCTGGGGACTCAGGCAGCCTGACTCAGGCAGCTTGGATAGAGGGCTCCTTGGCCCTGGACAGAGGCTCAGAGCAACCTCTGCCTGACTGCCAGTGACAATGAGTTCACTGCCTTGTAGGTGTCCTGCCTCCCAGGGTGGTTTTTTCTCCATGAGATGGTTTTTTCCTATGCTGAACTCCCTCCTCTTGCCTTTGGGGGAATTCCTGGAGGTCACCTGCCACAGGGACATGCTCATGGCGCTGTTCCACCCTGCCAATTTGCCTGCTGGCTGCAGCAGCAGTGCCCCTTGGGTGCCGGGCGGCCTTACCTCTCGGACTCCAGCTCCGTTTGTTCCTCTAGCAGCACCATGTGCCGCTTCAATCTCCGCCCACGGGCCGCCCTGTCTGGGGTCCAGAAGAGCTCAGGGCTGCTGCTTCCCTCCTCCTTGATGAAAATGTCGCTGTCCTGCCCAGACGGCCAGCCAGAGTCAGAGGTGCCGGCCGGGTGAGGACTGTCCGGCCACACTTGCCCTGAAGGACGGCCTCTTACCCAGTGTCCGGTGAGACTCGCCAAGACGTCGTCCCCCGACATGATCTTCCCTGAGATTTGGTTGATGCTTGTGCTACTACCGAAGAAAGGCTGCAGGGCCACCCAGGACAGAGGCCAGTGAGTGGTTAGGCCCCTTCCAGAGGACATCCTCAGGGGACATGGAGCTGTCACTCTCACGGGGTACCCCAGGAGTCTGCCTGGGACAGGACTCGCTGCTAGAGGAGCCCATTGGCCCCACGAGAAGGGGCCTGGGCCCCTCCTGGTTCTGCTATGTGGCCTGCAGGTAGCCCCTTCTCTTTTGGGGGACCTTCAGTACCCACAGGATACTAAAATCTACTCCCTGTGTGACCTGTTTGGGGACCTTTCCTGGAGTGTGACAGCATGGCAGGAGAATCCCTAGGCCCTCATCCCTTCCCTGGCTGAGCTCTGGGCCTTGCCCCCACCCAGCTGCAGCCAGCACTACCTTGAGCTTGAAGTCCAGCTCCACTTGGAAGTTGTTGTTTGCACACTTGATGGTCACTTTCCCACCCAGCTCCATGGTCATTGTGCCGTACAAGATTCCTAAAATGCAGCTGGTGTCAGGGGTCGGGCCACTCTGATCCTGCCAAGCCCCAGGCCCTGCTGACCCCTGACTAAGCAGCACGAACTCGCAGGAGGCCTGTGTCAGACCCCAGGAGGGTGAGAGGAGAGAGTGGAGAAGACAGGACCCCTGGGAGGAGAGCCACATATGGGGGAGCACATGCTGGAAGGAGCCTGGGCCCTTGGTGACTATCTTGCCCATAAGGGGTTCTTTGTCCTTGCTGGGGCCTTTGCTCATGCCCAGAAGTCACCCCCATCCTTTGCCCCTCTCCCAGGCATCCCTCAACTCTGCAGTTCCTACTCTAACGTCACCTTCTCAGGGCAGGCGTCTTCCCCACTCACTGCTGCGTCCCTGGACAGCGCCTCACACAGAGTGGGCACTAGCAGCCAGGATGGCACTTGGCATATTTAAAAAATTAATCCATCTTCTGTTCAACGAATGAAGAAAAGAATGAATCTGCCACTCTTGGCTGTTAAAGAAGCCACCATGACCACCAAACCCAAACATTTCCAAACCTTTTAAAAATGGCAAGAAAGAAGACAAGCTGTTTGGAATAGCAAAGGCTGGAAACCCCCAGCATCTCCCTGCAGGGGGCTGGCCATGCATGTGACAGAAAACCAAGCAGCTTAGAAGGAGCAGGTGAGGACATGGGGCGGGGCGTCTGCGCTGTGAGAGGGTCTCCAGACTCATGCTGACGTGAGGGGGGCCAGCTCCACACAGCGTGGCCTCTGCTCCTCCATAGGGCTCAGCGGTCCCAGAGACCTGGCACTTTGACTATACATAGATTTGTAGTTGTGACTTTGGAACCAGGAAGATAGTTTAATTATTAACAAATTATAATTATAAAGAAATGTAAAGAGCACTTCCTAGAAATCAAAAGTAAAATGAAATAAAAACTCTGAATCAGGTATTAGCTGGTGGCATAATCTCAGAGGAGACTGAGTCCCGATGACTAAAAATGCCAGTGGGACAAACTCAGGACAGAAACAGCCACACAAACCCTGTTGTTGTATGTGGCTGGCAGGGCTGGCTGTGAGGTCTAGACTGACACGTGTGTGATGTGAGGTATGAACAAAAGTCACCATGCCTGTGATGCTGAAAACTGGGCCTTCTGGCCTGGCAGGGAACTAAAGATTCAGACGTCAGGTCAACAGGATTGCCAAGATGCTCCCATCCTGACTCTGGATTAGGAATGCAAACACGAACTTGTGATCTGTTTTATACTCACACAGAAGACTTCTACGTTCAGCTCCCTGGAAAGTCTCAGAATCAATGACCAAACCACCCATAAGAACAGATCTGGAGGTGGATGGTGGTAATGGCTACACAGCGTCATGAACGCATTTAATACCACCAAACTGTCCACTTAAAAATGATGAAGATGGTCAATCTTATTATGTGTATGTTACCACAACAAAAAAGTAGACAAAAAGAGAAACAGATCTGCCCTCCAGCTGTGGTCTTTAAATCTTCCTACAAGAAGGAACCTGGGGCTTCCTGGAGAAAGGGCTAAGTGGGATCCAGCATAGCAAGCACCCACGGTGCTCATGTGGTCACACCAGCAGGAAGGAGGCAAAGTGGCCAGATGTATAGAAGGGCCCAGAAGCCAACCGTGACTCCCACTGGCCAAGGTGGGACGATGCATTGGTGAGGATGATAACTGGAATGACTAGAAACCACAAATACGTTCTCAGCAAATAACACCCAACAATAATGACCGTCAAGACCATCACCTTTGGCGGACAGCAGGGTAAAGACTCATTTAGAAAAAAGTTGACATTTATCCTAAAACCAACTGAACCTACTGGGTAACCACATAATAGACCAAGGGAACTTTCTCTTCTTCTTCCTTTTTTTTTTTTTTTTTTGCTGAGACAGCGTTCACTCTGTCTCCCTTGGTAGAGTGCTATGGAGTCACAGCTCACAGCAACCTCAAACTCTTGAGCTCAAGTGATCTTCCTGCCTCCATCTCTCAAGTAGCTAAGACTGTAGGCTCCTGCCACAACACCCTGCTATGTTTAGAGACGGGGTCTCACTCTTGCTCAGGCTGGTCTCAATCTCCTGAGCTCAAGGGATCCACTTGCCTCAGCCTCTCAGAGTGCTGGGATTACAGGCGTGAGCCACCACATGCCTGGACAGAAGTTTTTCTTTAGAGAAGCCTCCTGCTGGGAAGTCATAGTGTATGGTACACCTTGTGGGGGTGGGACATAATTATAAGAGGGACTTTATCTAACAAATGCAATCAGTGTAGCCTAATTCTTTGTACCTTCAATGAATCCCAAACAATAAAAAAAGGAAAAAAATAGAAGGTCGGGTGCAGTAGCTCACACTTATGATCCTAGCACTCTGGGAGGCTGAGGCGGATAGATTGCCTGAGCTCATATGTTCGAGACCAGCCTGAGCAAGAGTGAGACCCCCATCTCTAAAAATAGCTAGGCATTGTGGTGGGTGCCTGCAGTTCCAGCTACTTGGGAAGTGGAGGCAAGAGAATCACTTGAGCCCAAGAGTTCGAGGTTGCTGTGAGCTATGATGCCATAGCACTCTACCCAAGGTGACAAAGTGAGACAAAAAAACAAAAAGGCTGTCACCACCTTGCCATGTCTCATAAATTAACACCTCCAGGTACTGAGAATCAATGTCCACTAGCATCACAAAGAACAATGGCACCTCCCTGCTGTGGGCAGACATGGAACTGTGCTGAGTATCTATAGAGCAAGTCAGTTCACATTTTATAGGAAATACCCAGGACAGAGGGACACAGCCACTAAGATCCAGCCTGGAGCAACTGCGAGAAAATGCAAGGGGAACAGCAGTGGAGGAGACACCAAGGAAAGCACAGAGTGAGCCTGAGGTGGAACCCCACTTAGATGGGCGAGCTGCGCCGCGTGTGCCCCGCAGCACACTAGCACGTGGCCATCAGGGGACTCTCAGCAGACTCAATCTCTGGTGCAAAGGAGAAAGCCTCAATTTCTCATTTTCTGTGTATGATGATAACATCCTGGTGGTTATGATTATAAAGGGAAATCCTTATCTTGGAGTGATACACGATAAAATTTATAGACAACAAGACACAATGTCTTGGATTAGCTTCCAATTAATCAGAGGGAGAGTGAGTAGGGGTCACAGGAAATGTGACAGGTGGCTTGCCCTGCTGTGGGTACAGGACTGCACTTCTTTTTTTTTTGTTTTTGTCGAGACAGAGTTCTACCCTATGCCCTGAGCAGAGTGCAACGGCATCGTAGCTCACTGCAACCTCAGACTTGGGCTATGGGCATCCTGCTGCCTCAGCCTCCAAAGCCGCTGGAATTACAGGTGCTCGCCGCGGTGCCCAGCTGGGTTTTTCCATTTTTTTCCATGAGTCAGGGTCTCATTCTTGCTCAGACAAACCTCGAACTCCTGAGCTCAAGCAATCCTCCCTCCTCAGCCTCCCACAGTGCTGGGATTACAGGCATGAGCCACTGTGCCCAACTAGGATTGCACTTTTATATCTGTTTGAAGGTGGCCATGATAACAGGTCAAAAAAATACATAATGTTCTTTGTTTTTTTCACTCAGTCACCCTTGGTAGAATGCCGTGGCATCACAGCTCACAGCAATGTCAAACTCTTGGGCTTAAGCGATACTAATGCCTCAGCCTCCTAAGTAGCTGGGACTACAGGCACCCACCACAATGGATGGCTATTTTTAGAGACAGGGTCTCCCTCTTGCTTAGGTTGGTCTCGAACTCCTGACCTTATGTAATGTCTTTTAAATGCACGGCTGAGCGAGTGTGAGTACAAGAAAGGAAGGGAAATCCCCCAGAGGAGAAAATGAGCAAAGAGACATCCAGAAAGAGGTGGAGGGAGGGAAGGACGGGGGGGGGAGAATTTGTTCAGCTAAGATCTTGGTTTCTGAGGTTCCCATGGGCAGCAGTGACAGGCTCTAGGGCCAGAGTACTCAGGACAATTTGTCTGGGGATGTCTCCACAGAACAGGGGCTCTCCCCCTGAGCCTTGGCAGGGGAGGAGCTGCAGGAGCTCCACTCAGTGTGGAAGGAGAGTGGATAGTGGAGGAAACGTTTGGAATGGCCTGGGCTCTCGGGGTTAAAAATGAAGACAAAATTCTTTGTGAATGTGTAAGTTGAGTTCGAGATTCACGTGTTTTCTTTGAGAGCCCAGAAAATCTCCCAGCAAAATCAGAATCTCAGGGTTTTACTAAATAAGTCACTCACTCAGCATCTGCTAAGGGACCTCTGTGGGCAGTGGGGAGACAGCAGCACACAAGTTAGAATCCCAGAATATGAGAATTACTAGAGAGAGAGAAGACGGAAAACAACTGTGTTTGTAATGTTCAAAGATTTATAAGAAGGAATTGCAAATGGGATGGGGGAACAAGGTACAGGGTACTGAAGAGCAGGCAGGTTTGAAATGGAAGCAAGCAGAATGTCTAGGGGAACTAAATGTCAAGACTGAAACTTGGTGTGTGAGTCAAACATCGGGTTCATTAAAGATAGATCTAAAGAGGTTTGGTGCCCGTAGCACAGTGGTTATGGTGTCGGCCACATACCCCAAGGCTGGCGGGTTCGAACCCGGCCCGGGCCTGCTAAACAATGACAACTGCAACAACAACAAAAAAAAATAGCTGGGCGTTGTGGCAAGTGCCTGTAGTCCCAGCTACTGGGGAGGCTAAGGCAAGAGGATCACTTGAGCTGTGAGCTGTGATGCCACAGCATTCTACTGAGGGCAACATAGTTAGACTCCCCCCCCTAAAAAAAGACCTAAAGCAATCACCTAGAACACAGAGAAATAAAAGATATGTTGGGAACACTGCAAGATTCAGAGCTGGGAAGGAGACAGTGTAGCAAGCATCTCATTGAAATTCTAGAAAACATGGAGAAATTAGGAATGAATCAGTATTTTAAAAAATGGCTTTGAACTCAATAGTAAGGAAAACAAATAATGGTTACAGGAGTTTGTGGCTGCACAAGCTATGACCATGCCAGTGCACTCCAGCCTGGGTGACAGCACCCTACTTTGTCTCAAAAACGAACAAATAGAATAATGGCTACAAATTGCCAGACTCGAATTTCCAGGCCCAAATTTCCAGACCAAAGCCATAAACCTCAGATTCAGGGAGTTAAAACAGACAAATAAAAGCCCTCAATCATGAAAAAGGAAAAAAAAAAAAAGCAGAGCTTTCAAGTTACAAAAGGAGGAAAATTTTAAATGCACATTACAAGTGAAAGGAACCGACCTGAAAAGGCTGGGTACTACGTGACCCCCAAGACACAACTTTCTGGAAAAGGCAAAACTATGGCGACAGTAAAAGGATCAGTGGTTGTCAGGGCTCAACGGTGGGTGGAATGAGCAAGTATCTATTCCTGTCTAATCACAAGAGATTTGACACTCTCAAATTCTTGGACTCAAGCGATCCTTTAGCCTTGGCCTCCTGCGCAGCTGGGACTATAGGCGTCCCCCATAACGCCTGCCTATTTTTAGAGACAGGGTCTCCCTCTTGCTCAGGCTGGTCTCAAACGCCTGAGCTCAGGCAATCTGCCCACCTTGGCCTCCCAGCGTGCTGGGATTACAGGTGTCAGCCACCATGTCCAGCCCATAACAAGAGATTTTTAGGGCAGTGAAACAATTTTGTATGACACTGCAAAGGTGGGTGATGTCAATATATATTTGTCAAAATCCATAGAATGTACAGACAAGAGTGAGCCCCACTGTGCACTGTGGGCTTAAGTTAATAATACCATATCAACACTGTCAGCAACTGTGCAGTGAGCCACTGCCAGATGTTCACAGGAGAGAACGCAGGGAACCTGCATGGGCGTGTGGGGACTGTGTACTCTGTGCAATTTCTCTGTAAACAGAAAACTGCTCTAAGAAATAAAAGTCATAATAATCAGAATGTTATCTAATTGTATATTGTTTACTTTTATTGTAAATAATAGTGAACAGTGGTCAATAAATAGTTTTATATTCCTTTAAAAAAAAAAAAAAAAAAAGAAATAAAAGTCTATGAATTAGAAAGTAAAGAAGAAATCTAAACCTCAACACACTATAGTAGGCTGGTAGAGCACCAAAGACAAAGAGACTAGCTTAAAAGCAGCTACAGAGAAAAGCAGATTTGCAGCAAATAGGCTGACTGCTGAGTGGTCACCAATGCCAAGGAAGCCAGAAGGCAAAAGAAGTGTGTCCAGAGGGGAGGAAAACAGCTATCTGCCTGGAATCGACAAGTGAAGTGCAATAAAGCTTCCTTTAAACAACTGCAAACCAAAGGTTTTAGCACCCAGAGCTCTCTCTGAGGGGCTGGCCTGGCTCTCACCTTTGCAGTGGGCATAGGGCATGGTGAGGGTATAATCCTCCTCGCGGTTCAGGAAGGTGAGGGTCGCATTGCCGTCCAGCAGAGCCGACAGTGAGTTCCCTGCAGAGACAGTGAAGTCACAGGGTCTGAGCTACTTCCAGCTGTGTGACTGGTTGAGTCCCTTAACCCTACTGATCCTTGGGATTCTGTAAAACCCTGGCCAGTGTGCACATGGCATCTGTTCAGAGAAGTTATTTAACTTTTCATGTTTTAATGGTTTATTTCAGTTATTAAACCAGAGATTCTGAGGGTAGGGGATACCAACCTTTCTGAAAAGCCTGAGCCCCTCTGGGATTTTAAATAACCCTGTTGAGGGGGTGCACCCACACTGGGTTGAAAATCACATGCATTGCTGGTGAGGGACATGGGGGGCGGGGAAGTGGGCTGAGCCCGTGGGCAGATGCCACCTATTACCCCCTCTGCAGACAGAGGTGTTCTCCATACACCCCACAGACATCTGGGCACACAGGGTGGCTCAGCACACACTTGTCCACAGATGACAGTAACAAAAGCATGCCTAATGGGAAAGAGTAGAAATGGACATTTTCCGAGCTACCACACCTGCCAGCCCCAGAGCAGCACTGTCCAACAGAACTTTCTGCAAAGACAGGCATGTTACATCCTGCCTGTTCCACTTGGGGGCACCAGGCATGTACAGTCTCTGAGTCTGAGTGATGGATGCCCTGCAACTGAGGGGCTGCACCTTAGGTTTTTATTTCATCTTAGTCACTTTAAATAGCCATATGAGCCAGAAGCTACTGACCAGACCTCTTGGCTCTAGCCTTCCCCGTTCATAGTATCCCTGCAAACAGTGCCCACTCTCCACTAGGGGTGCTGGGTTCAGGACTGGCCCTGCCAATGCCAGAATCTGAGCACAGTTATCACCTACATGGCCTCTGACTGGGCAGGGACATGCACACAGCCACCACTTGAGGTCTGGGTGTCCTGAGGGTGAGGATCTCACCATAGAACCTGGACTTGGCTGTGATGCTACCACTGATGCAGAAGCCATCCTTCCGGTTGCTGACGTGGAAGGCAGACACAGGCGGGTGGTGGGACACCTGTGTGCAGAGAGGGGACTCTGGAAATGGCCCCAGGTGAGCACCCTGAGGGAGGCAAGGGCCTGGGCTGCCCGATACCCCCTCAACTCCACATCCCACCCAGTCTCAGGTCTGGGTGAGGACACCCCCCCGCCCCGGCTTTTGTTCCTGATGCTCAGGGAAGCTGGGCCCAAGACTTCCAGTTCTTAAATCAGCCCAGAGCATCCCTTGGGAAAGGGATTTACCCCCTCTTCCTAGGGAGACACCGCCTGCTGCCACAGCTGCTGGGCTGTGCCCATACCTTCCAGGAAATCCCCACTGGCAGCAGATGGGTCCAGAGGCCTCCTCATGGGTAGGCCTCTGAGAAATGTGCTCTTGGGGTCACCTGCCTTGCCAGGCACAGCACCCCCCTTTGCCAGGCCGACCCACATCCAGCTTGGGCAGTGAGGACTCTTGCCTGCTCTGCTATGTAGAATGTGTGGCTGTTGGTCTGGGGGTGGAACCAGCAGCAGCGGAAGGTCTCCCCCAGGATGGGGTTGTAGGGTTTCTTGATTCCCTGCAGGCAATGAACAGAAACCTGTTGGAGCTGGGAGGAGGGGCTCACTGTGCAGGACCCAGCCACAGATACCATGTGGGCGTGTGGCAGCTGCGTGCACCCTGGTCTCCAGAAGAAATGACCTGGTTTGCTCCCAGCAGCTAGGAACAGCACCACCCCACTTCTGCTTTGGGGAGACTACACTTTGCAGGTGGTTTACATTCTGGGGGCACCTCGGGGCATCCTGTGCACTTCTCGACTCAGAGGGGGACAGGATACCCCAGCCAGGTCACACTGTCCCCAGACTCTGGGTGCAGCCCACACATATCCTGCTGAAAGTGGCTTGCGGAAGGCACCATGCTGTCAGGAGACCCAGCACCACTGGGCAGCCTGCTGTGTGACTTGGGATGCTCCTTCCCTCCCTGAGCCTCGATTTCCCCAGCTGCACAATGAAGAGGTAGAACCAGAATGGTGGTTTTCAAACTTGTGTCCCATGGAAAGCCTCAGCAGTGGGGTAAAGGGAGTGGGTGGGCTGGAGGCCCTGCCCCCTCACCACAACCAGAGCAGCCCCAGCCCTGCTATTATCGGAGTCTGGGGTTTCGGCCTCTATAAATGGGTCCTATGACTAAAAACTGAAAACTATAGGTCCCTAAGGCACCATAAGGCTCAGGAAAGACAGTGTCATTCCTGGCACCATCCTGTGAGGGAGTGTCTCTGACAAGCCTGAGACTGCCCTCTTAGGGGTGGGGAACGGCCTGGCTTGGGCCTTTCAGGGAACCAGGGCCACCTGTGGGGTCTGGTCTGAGCTGCCCAGGAGCCCTTCTCTGGGAGTTAGGGCCCACTGCGGGATGAGAAGATCCTTTGAGGCTGGGGAGGTGGCGATGCCAGGGGACAGGGGCTGAACAGGCTGACCCCCCTGCCTATGCTTCTTACCTTGGGCTTCTTATAGAAGCCAGACAGGTACCAGCGCAGCACAAGCTTCATGCGGCGGTAGGCATCATCCTCCACTGCGGCCCTGCAACCCGGGGAGAGCTCTGAGCCTTCCTTCCCTCTTCCTTAGCCTCTTCTACATCCAACCTCCATCCACTCAGCTTGAAGCAGGCCACCAGGCCCAGATATGCTGGACACTCCTGGCCCCCCAAGGGCTTTTTCCAGGGAAGTGGGTTCTCCTAAAGTGCCAGGGCTGCTCCCATGCTGGGGTAGAGAGACTGTTGGCTCGGAGTTGCTGCCCCAGGAAGCCCTCATGCTTCTTCCACCTGGCCCCTTTCCTCTGAAGCCCACCTGTCCAACCTGAGGGCACAGAGCCTGGGGTGCGTTGACTCCATGCCACCGCCAATGTCCATGGCCCTCAGAATTGCCCCATCACTCTCCTCCTTACCAGCTCCTCTCAGCCTGCTCTTTGGGGACAGGGCCTTCTGGGAGGCCAAAGCCACAGGGACAGTGGAGAAAGGCTCCATGGGCAGGCAGGGCTGCGGGGCCCAGTCCCCTCCGGCATGGTGCTCACCTGGAGAGCAGGTCAGCATGGTAGTAGTAATCAGAGAGCTTGTTGAGGAAGGAGCGTGGCTCCAGCACAAAGGTGGGCAGCACCACGCGGGACAGGTCCATGCCCGGCCGCAGCTGCTTCAGCAGGACCCATATGAGACTCTTATGTTCCTCCGACACCGTCTCCACCTGGGAGGCCTCACCCAGCTGCACAGAGCGACTGCAGTCAGGCCCTGACCAAGGGTGGGTAGGACAGCAGCAGCCGCTCTGGCTGGAGGCAGCCTGGGGAGTGACGGCACCTGCCAGCCCCAGTTGTAGACCCCTGGCCTGGCCGTGGGCTCCTGCACCCACCTGAGCTGCATCTGACCTGACTCTTCCCCACCCAGGGTCCTGCCCCCTCTGTTCGCCAGCCCCTCTGAGTCCAAGTGGGGCCTCCCGAAACATGGCTGATGAAACCCATCTGGGGACTTTGTGCGGCTCTTGGCCTGGCGTTCAGGGGGCTCCAGACGATCTAGAGATGCAGGTGGTGGCCTGCTCTTCTGTTTTTGTTTTTTTTTTTTTTTAACTTTATTACTATTTCCAAATTTCTTTTCTTTCTTTCTCTACTTTATTGGGGGTATGATTAGGACACATGAAGTTATAGATATCAAATGTACACAACTTCCTGAGGTTGGAAGTAAGGGCAGGTTATGGGTCAATGCTGTAACCTTGCCCATCACCTCCACAAGTACCTGCTTCCTGTAGAAAGCCTCCCTCATTTGCTAGAAGTTGAGTGGCCGCCTGGACCCCCTCCTTCCTGAGACATCCCTTTTCTTGGTGTACATCTACTTTTTGACAACTCCAGGGCACACAAGGCAACATTGGTCCTGCTCCTTTCACAGAAGGAACAAGTGACTTGCCCAGGGTTACACAGCTGATGTGGGGCAGAGGGGAATTTGGACTGGGACAATCTGTACTCTTAGCCCAATAGCAGGTGCCCTGGGAGGCAGCAGGACAGGGTGCCAACAGCAGGCCCTGCCTCAGGGTCCGGCTCTACCCTGCTGGGCTGCCTTAGGCAAGTTATTCTGCCCCTCTGTGCATGCATAGCTGTGGACTAGTCCTGTGACACTGGTCTAGCAAACTTCCCCCCTAGGGTCATGGAACTCTCAGGTGTGCCTACGTTAATCCCTTGAGCTGTGGCTCCCTGGCCTCAATTTCCAGGCCAGCTCTGGGGTTCTCATGGGGAGCAGCACTGGCAGGAATCCCTTCACCCCCCTCCTCATACAGTGTACCACCACTGTTCACCCTGCCCTGACTCTTGGTGGCTCTGGGACCTCCCACCTCCGGCTCCTCTGCCACCTGTGCTCAGCCCCCTAAGCCTGGGGTGTCGGCCCTGGCACCCAGACCTCTTCCTGAGCCCCAGACTCATGTGTAGCGACATCTCCTCTGTCCTCGGCCTCCCTGCCTGGCTCATAACGGCATCTCGCCGGGACCTACGTGATTCGACCCTCTAAGTACTCTGAGTCCATCCACTTTCCCTTCTCCGTCATGCTGGGGGTCTAAGTAGCTTCCTCCTAACAACAGCTCCTCCCTACAGAGCTAGGTGTCTGCGTCAACCCCTCTGCCTAACCTCCCTTTCCTGCATACGCAGCACTGTTGCCCTGTGAGGATAGCAGCTGGACAGCCAGAGTGGCCTGGCATCCACAGGGATGAGGGGTGTCCTTCTGAACAGGCAGGGCACCAGGCAAGACCACTCCATGACTCTGGTGGAGCAAGAAGCAGACAAGATGCTATCCCAAGTGACAAGGACCCAAATCCCCTTTTCTTGCTCAAACCAGGGGCTGTCTCTTCTCCACCACGGACAGCCTGAGTCTTCCTCCTTTCATCCCACCTTCTGAATGGGAAGGATAAGATTCTAGTTTGCAGAGCCCCCAGTGGCTGACAGCACCCAATCCAGAGCAAAGTCCACTTCTCAGCCCACCCCTGCTCTCCCAGTGCAGCCCAGAACGTGTACGTCCTTCCAGAGATGTCCTTGTGCAGTGAGCCAGCCACCTTGGCTGTCAGTCTGCAGCTGTGCCCTGCGTGGGGCAGCCACTCTGGCCTGTTGTGGGCCCTGGCCCATGTACCTCCCTGTGGCTCCCTGACCTCTTCTGTTTGTGGGGATGTGGTATATCCTGCTGGCATCTGAGACACACAGGGCCCAGGTCTGTCTCCCCCACACTCAGGTGTATGTAGGTGCCCAGTCAGCCTCTGGCCCCTCCCAGAAGCTGATCACCTTCCTGAGCCCCTGTTCTCCCCTCAGCATGTTACAGCCTACGCCATCCCACAACCATAGGCCAGACAGCCCAGGCTCTCTTGGAAGAAGGGAGTATGTCCACCCAAGCGTCTGGCTAGCATGGGACAGGCAGAGACCCCCCTGTAGGACTTGGCATTGTTACCTCTGTGTCTGGAATGAGGGGCAGAGGTGAGGGGCTGATTGGAGCACCGGGTGGGGGGCTCTCACCTCCCCGAGCTCCTCGTGGGCCTGCTCCACGTAGGTGGTCCCTCTGTGCCTAAGGGCTCCGGAGGTCTCCGATTGGTCGCTCCCACTCTCGGTCTTCCGGCTGTGATCCTGGGTCTCGGTGTCTGACTCCTCGGGGTTCTCTCGCTCCGACCTGTCTGAGAACGCGTCGTTCTCCAGGGATACCCCATTCAATCTGGAAGGTGGATGGCATCATGGTCTGAGGTCCGGGCAGCCCAGGTAGGCTGGGCACTTCACGCACATTCCTGCACTTAAGACTTTTGACAGCCTGCCTGTGACACTATTGGCCCCTTTTATTGGCAAGGCAACCAAGGCCACAGCAGTGAACAAGTCATCCCGCCAGCCTGCAGCCTGTGGGGCCTTGGGCTGCCCTCTGCCCCCTCCCCCTGAGACCCTGGGAAGCAGAGCCACCCCTGCCCCACTCACGGGAATAGGTCCTGGTCTGGGTGGACAGCAGCTGAGGCGGGCAGTCCATAGAGCAATGAGGGCGATGTGTCTGGCGAGGACCCTGGCTCCCCGTCGCAGCCCTGCTTACAGGCGCTCAGTCGCAGTAGGCTGGAGCAGCGGAGTGCCAGCTCTAGGGCATCCAGCCAGCAGCGGCCTGGGGGGGACAAGGGGTGAGCCAACCCCTATCCCAGGGGTCCCATCTCCAGGGGGCTACCAGGAAAACCCTGCTGAGTCTGGCCCTCACAGATCCCACCAGGGAGACCCCTCCCTTCCCCACCCCCATCTATCTGGGAGTCCACAGGGAGCAGACATCAGGGACCCTGTGTGGACCAAGGACTTTTCGAGCAGGCCCTGACAGGGGTCAGTCACCATGGAGGAGGTGGCCCTGCAGGGGCCTCATAGGATCCTCACAGCACAGCTTCATCCACCGGGGTTGCCACGTTACTCACAAGGGCCAGGATACTAAGTGACCCCTTTAGGTCTCAAGCCCGGAAGACTGAGAGCTGGCCTCCCACCCAGACAGCTGGCCCACAGGTCCCTGCATGTTCAGTCCGTGCCCGAGGCCCCTGCTGGCCCAGAGCTCAGGACAAGAGAGTGGGCAGAAGAGGCACCTTCCACACCAAGAGGAGAGGCAGCTCCTGGCTGTGTGGCCAGAGGTGGGGGGGGCGGTCAACAGAGCTGGACACCTGGAACGCCTGCCCTTGGCTCCCGCTCTGCTGCCATCGTGGTTAGACAAGCACCACCTGAGTGTCTCAACAGGTGTGACTGCTAACAGTGGCTCCCCTACTCACAAAAGTGCCCGGTCTGGGCTGTACATTCCTGGGAGTGGTGCTCACGGGAAGCTTGTGCTGGTGGGCAGCTGAGGGGACAGGTACAGCTGCTGAACTGGGCCCTAGGTCCTGACACATGTGTCTGTGGTTGCCACAGAGGACTAGGCATTTGGACCATTATGAATCCTTTGATGCCTCTGCTGCCACCTCCAAGAAGCCCGTCCTGATACCCACAGGGGCTGTGGATACCCTTCCTGGTCAAGGCCCCGGCCCTTTCTGATGGCTCACTGCTCATCTCCCTCTAGAATGCAGAGGTTGTGAGCTTCCCTGTCCATGGCAGCCACATGGGACTCAACACAGAGTTGGGGAATGGCCATTACAGAAGAGGACTCAGATGGCTAGAAGGGGAGTGTGGGTGTGACACCATCAGGGCATGATGCCAGGCCAGCAGGGCAGGACACTGGGTGGGGAATCCAACCTGCCACTGCTCTAGGCAGGGCCCCTTCCCCACCAGGAGCCAGCCCTGGGGGCTCAGAGCAGCCAGAGCAGCCCCTGGAGGGTGATGTGGGGCTGGGCCTGCCCTGTTAGAAGGGGGGCGTCCCTAAGAAGGAACCACACTACTGCCTAGTGTTGGCCAAATGGGAGATGCATTTGGGAGTCAGGGAAGTTCCAGTTCACACTCAGGCTCTAGCACCTTCTTCCTGGTGGTGACCAGTGCCTCTGTTTCCTATCTGTCAAATGCAGACAGTAACAGTAGAACCCAGTGGTTCAATGGTGCCTGGCTGTTGCTTGGAGCTCAGTAATTGGCACCTGGTAGCTTTGTATGGTCGCTGGATGCTGCTCACACTGGGGTGACCAGGGTCATCAGTCACATTTTGCCCCTAGTGAAGCTGAGGCTCAGAGAGGGGTCACAGTGAGTGGCGGGCCTGCCTGGCACCAAGCCAGCTTGCCCTGTGACTTCAGGGTGTTTCCTTGGGTGACAACAGAAGGGCCTAAACTGGGACCACCTGCACCTGGGCTGCAACTCTGACCCACTTTGAGAGCGGCCGGCAGGGACTCACCATCTGACTCAGAGGCAGCTCTGAAGATCAGGTAACTGCTGGGCAGGGGCTGCATGATGGAGCCCACACTCTCGCCTTTGGGGCCCTGTTGAAAGCAGAGGCTCAGTGTCATTGGGGTAACACCCAGGGACAGATGCACAGACAGGCCAGCAGAACCATGTAGACCCACACTTGGACTCATGTGGACCCTCCTGGGGCCTCAGGACCCCACTAGGCAGGGCCAGGCACTTGGCCAGGCAGACACGTGGGCAGTGAGAGGTGAGTGGGCAGGGAGCTCTCTGACTCATGGTTGGCCAGCAGCTCTGCCATCAGCTTCCAGCTCTTGAGCCTCCCAAATTAGGGTGGCCAGAATCAGCGAGTGCAAACTCAGGACACCTAGTTGGATTCAGATCTCAGGGAAATAATGAACAGCTTTTCAGTGTAAGAATGTTCCATGCGATATCTGGGGCATGGTGGCACTGAGAAACTTTGCTGTTTCTCTGGGCATCCTGGGTTATCCCTGGCCATCCCACCCCAACTGGTCCTGGCCAGGGCAGCCTCTGGTTATGAGGGTTGAGGTCTGGGCTCAGGCAGCAGGACACACAGCCTGTTCCTCAACCAACCCAGAAGCAGCACCCTCCTCTCTCCTGAATGGCGTGAGTAAAGGACCTGGATCATGACTCGCCCCTCCCGGTGGCCTGCTGTGTGGCTCACAGGGGCTCAGGGAAGTTAAGAGATGTACCTGGGGTCCCACAGTGGCAGTGAGAGCCCATCTGGATGGACAGCCTGCTCCCACGCCCACTCCCCGTACGCCCTCTCCCCATACCCTCTCTTTGCTCCCCCTCTCCTCTGCCCAGGCCCACACACCTTCACAGCCCAGACAGACTGGTCCAGTGGGTGGAACAGCTTAAAGCAGAAGCCGTCCTTCTTGGAGGGCCGCTCGATGAGCTCACAGCAGTGCAGCAGCACGGTGCCTACCCACTGGCCCCCCGAGGGCGTCTTGTAGATGAGCAGTGCCCCTGGCTTCAGCACGCACCACAGCTTGGTCCAGCTCTTCAAGGTCCCACGGATCTGTGGGGAAGGTATTACCTTCAAGGCCCCCGCTGGCCCCCATGCCCTGGGCCAGTGTCCCAGCCTGCTGTGCGCAGGGCAGGGGTCAGACAGTGCCCCAGGACTCAGCAGAACTCCGGCCACTGTGCGGCAGGAGAAAGCCCCTAAATTAGGGTGAATCCAGAGAAATACAGAGCAGGTAGGCACAGGATTACCGGTGATGTTGATGAGAGTCAAGTTGGCTCCTGGGAGGGGCCAGTGATGTTGCCCTCATCAGCTTTGTAAATTTTGAAACGAGCTGTCATTTTTTTCTCATTCTAAATATATATTCACTTTTGCACACCACTTCTTCATTGTACTTTTGGTGTGTGAGGTAGAAAGAGCCTGCTCAGGCCAGGCCCTGTGCTCTGCCCAGAAGCCATGGGGCTAGGAAGTGTCATTCCACTGTATGGAGAGGAAACCAAGGTTCAGGAACTGAACACAGGCCTCCTGATCCGGACCTGGACACCACAAGCCCTGCTCCTGCCTGACCCAGCTGAGCAGACCCTACTCTACCTGGAAATGGGATCTTTGCAGATGCCGTGAAGTGACAATGGCCCTGTTGGGGCCCAGCTCCTTACACAGAGAGGGGAGAAAGGCAGAGAGACCACATGGGGTGAGGCCATCCCTGCAGGGATGGGACAGGTGGGAGGAAACACATTTCTGGTTTTTGTTGTTTTTTTTTTTACACAGAGTCTCATTCTGTTGCCCTGGGTAGAGTGTCATGGCGTCATAGCTCACAGCAACCTCAAACTCTTGGGCTCAAGCGATTCTCCTGCCACGGCCTCCTGAGTAGCTGGGACTAAAGGCACCCGCCATAACACCCGGCTAGTTTTTCTTTTTTTAGTAGAGATGGCGTCTTGCTCAGGCTGGTCTCAAACTCCTGAGCTTAAGCATCCTCCTGCCTTGGCTTCCCAGAATGCTGGGATTGCAGGTGTGAGCGGACATGCCCGGCGTGCATTTCTGTTGATTTGAGCTTTCCAGTTTGTGCTCATTTGTTGCGGCAGCCCCAGAAATTGGATCCAGATCCCCAGTGACAAGCAAACAGACACTATCCCCACCTTCAGGCTATCGGCCATGATGACCACTCCAGGGTCCGTGAGGGCGCGCAGCAGCTGCCGAGTAGCTCTCTTCTTCTGTTGCCGGTAGTTTTCCTTCTGCACCTGGGCCAGGCACCAAGTGGGCAAATCAGGGCGGAGGCCCCAGCTGCCCCCACCTCCTCCCACTGCACAGCCCAGGCTTCGTTCCCTTCCCTTTGTCAGGCAGGGGGTGGCACCCTGACTCAGCTGCCCATTCCTCAATGACATAGCTGCGCCCCCTCCCCAGGCCTGGCCCACCTTGAGAGCCTCCTTCTTGGTGACCCTGGTTGTTGGTGACACACACTCTTTGTCAGATCCATTGCACAGCCTGTACTCTGCCTGCAAAGATAAGATGCAGGTGTGGGGGACGGGACATTGGGATACAGCCTGGGGATGCAGAGGGTGGGGGTGTGGGATTAATGCCCCCATCCTGCCACCCTGCTCAGGACCCGTCTGTCTCATCTACCAGCACTTCTAGGAGTGCCATGGGAGATGGAGGAACAAGGTGGCCAAAAGAGCCCCTTCCCTGGGCACCTACCCTGGGCACATAGCAATAGAAAGATGGGGACCCACCTACCCCAGCACACACAGGGACAAGGCAGGTGGTCAAGGCAGGAAGGAAACAGAGGGCCACTGGGTGTCAGGGCTGAGCCAACAGGTATGGAGGATGGGCCCTGATGGGGAGGGCACTCAAGAGGCCTGAGTAAGGGTGGCCAGAGGGCCAGGGCTGCACCTTGCAATGGGGGAGTTCAGTGGCAGCTGTGGGATGGTGACAAGGCCTCATGCTGGGTTTCTGGGGACCACACTGCTTCCACCCAAAGGAACAGCTTCCCTGCCCCTTTGTTCCTTCCTCACGGGCCCCAGGTGTCCACTTCTTGGCCATCATCATGTGTCCAGCTCTGGGAAAGGCCAAGGCACAAGTGCAGGCTGTGCTGGGGGATGCCCACCCCAACACCAAGTGCAGGCTGTGCTGGGGGACGCCCACCCCAACACCAAGTGGAGGTCAGTGCCAGTCCTCTCCTGGGCTTGGCACATAGCTGACTGCACAGGCAGAGAGCAGCAGTCCCTGGTTCCTGGAGCTTGCAAGGGCCACAGTCCTCTTACAAACAGGGAGACTGAGGCTTGAGACACACAGCCAGGTCTACAGTCTACAGGATGGGAGACAGCAAGCTATGACCAGAGTCCTGCCTGCCACCTGCTTCTGTGTGGCCTGTAAGCTGAGAACAGCTTCCCCATTTTTAAGTGGGGAAAAAATCAAAAGAATAATATTTTGTAAGATGTGAAAATCGTATGAAGTTCAACTTTCAGTATCCATGAATAGAGGTTTTCTCGGCACATGGCCACACCGTCCACACACTGTGTTGTCTGTGGCACATTTACAGTTGAACTGCAGCACCGAGTATCTGGAACACAGGCTGTTCAGTGGCAGAGCCTAACTAAGTGTGGCCACCTGGCCCAGCTCTCCTGACGGACATTCTGGGGCTTTCGCTACAGCTGCTTGGGGCTTCTGGGGCCAGGAATGCCCTGCTCTGCGCAAAAGGAACCCCATCTAGGGACAGTGGGAACTGGGGGGCCTTGTAGCCCGTCCTAATCATGATGGCAGAGACAGAGCCCTATCTGCACAGGTGTGCCAGGCCCCGTGCAGATGCCTTGCCAAATGCACTCACCTATTTTTTCCAACGACCCACGAGATGGGTCCATGATCACTCCATTCTGTGGACTAGGAAACCAGCCACAGAGTGGTAAAGTAACTTCCCAGTGTTGCACAGCAGGCAAGTGGCAGGGCTGGGACTCAGACTGTTCTGTGGCTGGTTGTCCTGGTAGCACTGTGTACTGACCTTTGGCTCTAGGCAGTGGGGTCAGAAAGCAAAGCCAACTTGGCCCTTTGAGGGAGAGACAGACAATCCCAAGTGCACAGAGACTGTGAGGGAGGGTGCAGGGAATGCCGTGTACATAGTTTTGTGATTGTGTGCACAGCTGCAAGTATGTTAAATATGATGGCTCAGATTACCGTTATCTACACTCTGCAGAGGAGGCAACTATGGCACACAGCTCCCAGGAGCAGAGCTGGGATTGAACCAGGCACTCTCTTAGGCAGGTGAGAAACACAGGATCACAGGAAAGAAGGGGTGCAAGACCTGTACCTGCAGGGGCTCTGCCCTACAAGCAGTCCTGGGCTGAGGATAGTGACAGGAAGGAGCCACGATCTGTGTGCCAGACCCTGGCCAGGAGACAGCCTCTGGGGGCCCAGGCTGACAGCCAAGATGCCCCGAGTCCCTACCTGGAAGTCCCTGAGCTGGGATTCTTGTGCATGGTGCCCTTTGCTGCCTGAGCACATGCTGTTCCCCAACTTAGAATGCTCTTCCCTGTAGCTGGGCAACCCCTGCTCCTTCCTCAGGCCCCATGAGCCACTTCCCCACCCCACAGCAGCAGGCCCTGGTGACACACACACTGCCCTTGGGCCACACAGGACTTTTGCAATTATAGCTACAAAGCTGTTCCTGTGGTCAACTTTTTATTGTCCATGGCTCCCACCAGGGGACAGTTACATCCCAGTACCTGCTCAGCCCTGGCAGATGGGGGCTCAGCAAGCATCTGGAATGAATGAATGAATGAATGAATGAACGAACGAACAAACGAATGCACGCCAAAACCTGTTGCTACTGGCCCACTGCCCAGCTCTCCACCAGATGTGGCTGAACGGGGCTGCGCTCGCTTTAGCCAACATGGAAGAAGGAAGACAAGACCCAGGGTAGCGAGGCAAGGCCACTTGGTGTCCGGTGTCTATGGCCTCTGCTCAACGCTGCGGACGGCCTGTCAGTTCCTCCTTCCTAAAAGCCACACTGGCCATCCTGTGCAGACAAGACAGGGTGCAATAATGCACCAGACTTTGGTGCAATAATGAAGCACCCCAAGAAATGAGAAAAGCTGCCAGAACTGTGAATTTTGGAGTCTGACAGGAACTTTGCAACCTATAAAAATTACTTAGAAAATACAATTCAGAACAACCTATAGAATCAGACGAAGTAATTGCAAATCGTCTCTCTGATAAAGACCTAGCATTCAGAATACGTGAAGAACTTTTAACTCAGCAACAAAAAGACAGACAGCCCGATCCAAGAATGAGCAGTGAACTTCAATAGATTATTTCTTCAAAGAGGATACACAGACTGGCCATCAACACACTGAGACATTTCATGTTTTAGTCACTAGGGAAATGCAAGTCCAAACCAGAAGGAGACACGGCTTCCACCCGTGAAGCAGCTATAATAATAAGTAAAACCCCCCAAACAGAACTTAAGCCTCGGGGAGGACGTGAGAAGCTGGGCTGTGTGCCTACAGGTCATCATGCAAAACAGTGCTGCGGAAAGGAGTTGGGATTTGTTAGAATTCCACGTTACCACAGAACAACCTGTGACCCAGCCAGTCCATCCTCTGGGAGATACCCCAAAGAAGTGAAAACTGATCCTCAAGTTCATGTATGATCCCAGCAGCATCTTCACCACTGCTGAAAGGAGGGGACAAGCCAGACGGCCACCAACAGCTAATGGGAGAGATGCAACATGGTCCCTCCAGACAGCAAATGGTCCTGAGACTTTAAAAATTCAGGAAACCCTGACATGTGTCACATCACAGATTAAACCCTGAAGTTGTTATGGTCAGTGAAAAATCCAGACACGAAAGGACGAATGCTGTGATTCCATTTATGTGAGCCCCCCAGAGTCATCAGATTCACAGAGACAGAAAGTGGACTGTGGTGGGGTGGAGGGAGTTAACTGTTTGACAGGGCAGAGCTTCAGTTTGGGAAGATGAGAAAGTTCTGGAGACAGAGGGTGGTGACACCGCACAGCACTGTGACTGTGCTTAGTACCGCTGAGCTGTGCACCTGACAATAGTTAAGATGCTGAAGTTTATATTCTGTGTATTCTACCACAACACTACCCAGACCAGTCAATCATAGAGTGGGTGTAAGGGGGGTGCCAGCTACCCCGGTGGCTGGGCCCCATGGGGATGAGGGAGGAGCAGGTAGCTCCAGGGATCCAGCAAAGATCTGGCCTTTTCTTCTCCAGGCTGACTCGGGAACAGACCCTCCAAACATCACTTCCTTGTTTGACAGATGAGGAAACAGGGGCCAGGAAGGAAGGCCATCACTCAAGGTCACCTGAGGTACTAGGTGGTCAAGGTGGGGAGGGCCTTGTCATTGGGACCTGGGGCCACAACCCATGGTCAGCATCTGGGGGCTATGGCTCCCCTGGACTGGGACCCCACAGGGGAGGGAGGGTGATGGCGGAGCCCTGCCCAGAGGTCCTGCAGAAGGGCTCGCCTGGGGAGGGTGTGGCCCCAGCAGAGGCGGCAGAGGCAGGGACAGGATGGCAGGCACTCAGTGGTCTTGGTGGGTCTGCCTACAGCCAAAGGGCCCCCAGGGCCTCCTTTTGTTATTTTCTGCCCCTGACCACCACCTAGCGGCTCACATCCTGACCCCTAGAAGGTAACTTTCATTACACCACAACTAGACCCCTGCATTTGGGACCCCATTCCCTATTCAGCGACTCTTCCTGAAGCTGCACAGCTGGGACAGGCGGGAAAGACAGGCCTGGCTGGCACCCCCACCACCCCTGTCCCCAGACATTTCCTGCCATGTCCTGGGCCAGGCCCCTGCCCACTGGTCCTCCCATGGCCGAGCTCTTACCGGTGGCACCTTTGTGGCAGAGCCTGGAGCTGGGGGCCCTTCATCCCTCAGCAGCAACGGGCCGTTGGGCTCCACGTCCTTCCCTGCAAGAGGGCAGGTGGGGTGAGGCCTCTTGAAAGGCAGGTGGGGCCCAGCTGCCTAATGTGTGTGCAGGCAGCTGGGAAGGTGAGGAAGCTAGCAGGGGGTGGCAGGGGCTGCAGGATTCTGCCTGAGGGGTGTAATAATGGGAAGGCCTGCGGAGCTCTGGCCAGGCCTCCAAAACCCACAGGGAGGAAGCCAGCATCCTGGGCCTTGTGTGGTGTGTAATTCGGGGTCTGTGAGGCCAAGTCCCCCGGCTTACACAGAACATGATTTTGGGGCTCAGACCCACACAGTGGGTTGAAGGTGCCTGGCCCATGTGTCCCTCTGGCCTGAAACCATGGCTGGAGTGCCGGGACTCTTGGAATGGAGGGGGTCAGTCCTAGCCCCACATCCTACCTAGACAGGACAGGCCAGCTGGGAAGGGAGGAGGGAGGGCGACAGGGTGTCTGGATTCAGTCCTGGGGAAATGGTCTCCCCTTCTCTGGCTCCATCTGTTTAGAAGGTGTATTTCTGAGCCGAAGGTAGAGGGGACAGCCACAGGGGAGGCCTGAAGCCTGGGAGAAGCCTCTGCCTGCTTCCTGTAGCAGGGCATGTTTGAGAGTGTGTGCATGGGGTGTCACCCAGGTCCTCTGCTGAAGGCAGGGGAGGTGGGAAGGGGTGCCCATGAGACCCACCATGGAGGGCGAGAGCAGGGATGCCCAGAGACCAGCGGGAGAACCAGGTTCTGCAGACCCACCTCACTGGGAGCCCTGGGCAGGGCTGAGGACCAGAAAAGCTGGCTTGGTGGCCCTAGGAAGTGGTTCTGCCTGAAGGCCCTGGAATAGCTCAAGGTTGCTAGACATTGCTGCCCCAGTCTAAGCCCCAGGAGTTTCTACTTCCCATCTGCAAAGCACCTCATGGCGCAGCCCAGAGGCCAGGGGTGGCCAGAGGGGCCTTCCACACTCTCGGGGCCTCCTCTTGGTGCTGCCTCCCAAGCTGGGAGGACTCAGGCCACTCTGAGCACCCTGAGGACAGCGCTGGATCCCCTGGTAGCCCATCCGTGTCCATAGTCCTGTGCAGCCTTGGGGCCTGCAGCCTCCTCCACTCCCCAGAGCAGCTCTGCTCGGCCGCTCTGGGGACCAAGTCTCTCTGGATCTGACTGCCAGCTGGGACCATCCCTTTCCCCTTCCCTCCCATGAGCACTGCACAGGCCTGGGCTGGAGATTCTGCCCCAGATGGTGTCCTAGCCCTCTATCCTTGGCCCTCCATGTGACTTTCACTTTCAGCTCTAGGCCTTGGTTTTCATCTATTGGATGGACTTTAGCTAAGATGGCCCTAAGCCCCCAAGTCTAAGCAATGGTCAGCCTGACACTCTCCTACTCTCCCCCAGGGGCCCAGGGCAGGCCAGGGAAGGCTCAGGTTCACCCCAAAGCAGGCAGTGGGAGGGAGGGATGGGCATAGCCTGGGGGCCTCCCCTCAGGGGCCCTTGGAAGGAAGGGCTGGGCTTGCAGGGAGATAGCAGATACTAGCAGAAAGAATCAGATGTGGGTAGCATGGGGAGGGTCAGGTGACAGGGAGGGCAGGGGCCAGAGGTCCCCTGTTCTGTGCTCAGCACTTTATCCGCAAGCTGCAGGAAAGCTTGACCCCAACTGCTCCCGCCCAGAGCCCGGACCCTTCCAAGCTGAGAGCAGTATTAACACTGTTTCCATTCTGCAGATGAGTAAACAGGCTTGGAGAGGTGAAGTGGCTGTCTGGTCGCGTTCACTCAGCCAGGACACCTGTCCCTGGAGTCTGTGTTTGGGATGACCAGTGGCCCCTGAGCCAGTGCTGTGGGAGCCCCCTCCTTGACCACCACGACTGAAGGGCCACACTGGCTCTGCAGTCACAGAGAGAAGCCATCTTACCTGGCCCTCCATGGAGCTGTTAACCTTTTGTTCCTCCGACCCACACAAGCCCCCGTGTTGGGGGGTGTAAGCCGGCAAGGATGTCATCCCCCAGACCTCAAGGGACAGAGAGGGGACAGGCCAGGTGAGGTCACACCGTGAGGCTGCTCCACCCTGTGTGGCTGGCACTAACCTGGGCTGAGAGGGCAGAGCTCATTCTCCCCGCCAAGGAGCAGGTTCCGGGTGAGCTTCCGAGGGTCCACTTTCTGAGGCGTGGAGGAAGGTGGGCAGAGAGAGAAGCGGCGGCGGAGAAAGGCCTCCTCCTTCATGGCGTGTGTGCTCGGGGGCTTCTGAAAGGAGGGAGGAGGGGGGCACGTGTTTACACCTCATGTGAGGCCAGGTTATAGGGGTGCCGGGGGCAGGGGGGCAGAGGCAAGTCAGAGTCACATGGTGGGGGCAGCCCCATCTGACACCCAGGTCTCCTCTCAGGGGACTCCTGAGATGGCTGAGGCTGGCCTGAGGGGCCAGGGCAGGCCATGTGGTCAACCTCAGGTTGGTAGCTTTCCTAGGTCTGGCAGGAGGGCTGTACTGGAGCCTTGGTCACAGGCTGGACCAGTGCTGGTGGAAATGGGGCCTGTCACAGGGCAGAGCAGATTCTCTGAGAACTGCCCTCTACTCCCAGGTTCTATAGGACCCTGGCCACAGCCCAGGGGACCAAGCTGGCCCGTGTGATTTTCCTCCCTGGTGTGGGTGCTCTGCGGCCCATCCTTGTAGGCAAAGGACGCAGGTTGGTGAGACCAAGTGGCCCTGTAGCCATCCGCACCAAGGATCCCCTGAGGCTCCCCTTCACAGGCTCCTCTGGGCAAGTCCCCCTCCTGCTTGGAGTGGGTTTCAGCTGCTGGCACCCAAATGTGCCTTAACAAGGACAGGCGCTCCGGCATGCTTAAGAGCAGGCACCCTGAAATTCAGGACAACATGTCACATTCCTGGTGGAAAGAGCCCCTGGGATCCAGCCAGGGAAGCCATGAGGGGGGCACATAGACAGTCCCCATTGGTTCAGGAGCTGGGGGCTTGTCTTCTGGCCCAGAGGCTGGCGATGGGCAAGAGGCAGCTCCCTCCCGCCAGCCCCTGGCAGCCCCGGCCCAACAGAGAGCCGGACTTGGACCATAGCTCCTTCCAGAAACTTTGAAGTTGACAGCGCCAAACTCATCAAACTTTTAGCCTGTTTCATAGACAAGAAAATTGTGGCTCGGGGAGTGGAAGGCCTAGCCACATAATCATGGCCTGGAGTTATCAGCAGAGTGAGGACTCTAGCTCCTAACCCTGATCTGTCCACTCCTCAGGGACAAGCTCCTTAGAGATCTAGCTGCTGTTCCTATCCCAGTTTTCCAGGGCTGCTCCTACTGCCTCTCTGGGAAGGCTGTGGCTCCTGGCCAGGCCCAGGACAAAGGCCCACTTTCTCCATGGCCTTGGGCCTTCCTGGGTGGGATCTCAGACACACAGGCTGTTCCTGCTGTGTCTTAGGGACTGGGTGGGGCTTCAGGAGTGGATAGGGTGGCCCAGAGTGTCTGTGGTCCGGGGACTTTTCCCCAAGGCCCCAGAACCCCTTGGGTCCCCCCGCCTGGTGTCAGAGTGAGGGGCTCTAAAGCTGCAACTGGGCCAGGCTAGTCCCTCCCTTCCTAATCACTGTCATGTCACCTGGCATCTGGCTCAGCTCATTATCTTTGCCACAGACAGGGAAGCTGGTTTCAGAGAGGTTGAGGTTTGGAGTCGGGCTACACAGCTCATGACTAGGAATGTCTGCCCTTGAGCCAAAGTCAGCCTGATCCTACAGCATGACAGTGGGGTATCTGTCCTCCACTGTCTCAGGCTGGCTCAGCCAGCCCACTGCTGGAGAGAGCCTGGGGGGCTGCCCTGGAGGTCCTTCCCGGCACTGGGGAGCCAATGTGAGTTGCACATGATGCTGCCCTCAGATCCACAGGGAGCATAGGGCCACCCAGGCAGTGTGATGAGCACAGTCCCCTCACCTGGAGCCTGCTGGGGCAAGGGCAGGGACTCTGACCAGCATAGCCTCAGGCTGGCTCATAGCCCAGTCCCTGCTGGCCTATCTGGCCATCTGGCCAGGCCACTACTCTTCCCAGACCACGCCATAATCCCACCCTCCCTGTTTCTATCCCTCCGTCCTCGCAATGACCCTCCACCCCCTCCCATCTGTCTTCCTTCTCTTCCTTCCGTCCACAAATCCTTCCAGCTGGTCAACTGTCCAGCTGCTTTCCCCCTCTGTCCCTTCACCCCACACTTGGACATCCCATAGGTGGCATTCAAACCACGGAGCTGCTGGCAGAGAACAAACACTCACCGACCAAGTGCCAAAGAGGCATGTACCTGTGACAATTGAGGAGTGTAAGCCGGCAAGGATATCACTGTGTTAGCTGACAACACAGTGCGCCCAGTGCCAGGCCCTGCAGACACCTGTAACCCACTCAGACGGGCAGGGCCACAGCTGTCCTCACTGGGTTCACGGTCGGCTCACTCCTCTGAAGATACCACACACCTCCCTCTGCCTGATCCCCTGTGGCCGACAGGTGCCTGCAGTGTCTTCCCCCACCCCACCTGTCACCTCAGGGAGGTTATTTTGTTCATTCTGAGGTAGATTTTGGTTAAATCTCCCAGGCCCGTCACAGCAGTCCTGGTTCCCACCCACACCCACACCCTGTCCCAGCCACACTGGCCCCTTTATGTTCTCCCAAAATACCAGCAAGCCCATTTCCCCTGCAGGGCCTCTGCACTGGCCCTTCTCCCTACCAGGAATGTGCTTGCCCACGTCTCCACGTGGCCATGTCTTCCTTGAATTCCACATTCAGCTTAAATGTCACTTCCCCAAGACTCGGCTGCTCCTATGGGCTGGCATAATACACAGCACTTGGAGTTCTCTCCTTTCTATTTCTTCATTCTTTTCTTTTAAGATAGAGTCTTACCCAGGCTAGAGTACAGTGGCACCATCATAGCTCATAGCAACCCCCAACTCCTGGGTCCAATGCATCCTATTGCCTCAGCCTCCCAAATAGCTGGGACTACAGGTGTACAGCACCACACCCAGCTAATTTTAAATTTTTCTGTATGGATGGGGTCTGTCTCTATTGCTCAGGCTGGTCCTATACTCCCAGCCTTGAATGATCCTCCTGTGCTGGCTCCCAAAGTGCTGGGATTATAACAGGTGTGAGCGGCCACGCCCCACCTGTATTTCTTTATTCTTAATGAACTCTCTTCCTTCTGCCAGGTGCAAGCTGCAGGGGAAGGGGGGTGGCCGAGGTCTGACTTACTCTCTGCCTGGTCCCAACACACCCAGCAGAGATACAGGCCGCCTTACAGCTCCAAGGTAGAGACTTGGGATTGTTCTGAATCTCCAGGTCAGGGCAGGTCCTCAGAGAGGCGACCAGAGTTAGTTGGGGGCTGATTTGCACTCTCATCCTGGTGAGTTTCCCACCACCATACCCTCTGCTGCATGAGGTGTCCGTAAGGAATCCGTAAGGAATCGTGTCAGATTTGTTATGTGCAATTAGCGGGAGTGGCTGAGGAACCAGTGTTGGCTCCAGCTGGAGTGCGCCCATAAGGGGAGGGAGAGAGAGAAGGATGGATGGGAAGGGCAGGGGAATAGGGCAGGAAGGTGGCTGGATGAGGAGGTGGGTCCTGCTGGCTAAGGCAGCAGCCACCTGGGGACCCTCACACTGGGCACCTCCAAAGGGCTGTGTCCCGGTGTCTGCCAGGCCTGTGGGGAAGCCCCCTGGGCCCTGGATTCTGCCCTCCTGAGGCTGCCCGAGGCTGAGGCGGGAGTTACTCATCAGTCTCCATGACCCCAATGTCAGCAGTGCTGCATCCAGTCCTGGGTCCCCCAGAGATTCAGAGCTCATCTGTACACGGCGGGTCCCCGGCCCATAGTCAGCTGAGGCTTCACCCAGCCCCTATGATGGTAAAGTCCAAGTGTAGGAGGCACTGCCATGGCCTGGGAGCCCCTGAGCATCTCACACTCGACAGGATGTCCAAGGCACAGCACGTGTGTGGACACGCCTACACACATGGGACTGAGGCGGAAGCTTCAGGTAGTGCCGGCCTGAAAGGTCACATTTCTGCCTGGTGGGACCCAGCTCAGAGGCTGGGATGAGGTGGTGGCTAGGGAAGAAGGGGCAGCACTGGGGCTCACTGGATGTGTGGCCTCCCTGCCATTCTCTGGCCTGGGAGGGGGAGGGCCTACAGGACTGGAGCGCAACAGGAGACAGAACAGGCCCTGAGCAAGCCCTGGAGCCCTTAGCCCCTGCTCAGAAACCCTGTCCACAGCCTCCTCTCTGAGTGTAAAGCTATAGCTCTCTTCCACCTTCCTAGAAGGGTCCAAAGGCTTTCTCTTAGAACTGTGGGCCCTCCTGCTGGTCACTACAAGCGGGACCAGGATGTCCTCCTCCTCTCCTGCCAGCCCCCATGGTTTGCTGCTGTGGCCAGGAGTTGTCCTGCCCAGAGCTGAGAGTCACAGGTGCCCCCAGGAGCCAATCTCCAGGTGGCCCTATCTTGGGGAGCACCACGCTTTGTCCCCCTGTTGGGTGGACATGAGGTACAGAGCAGGAGGCATCCTCCCTTGTCCAGAGGGAGCAAGGCCCAGGGTATAGCAGGGAGGCCACCAGCCCTGTCTCCTGCTGGTCCCTGGCATGGCTGATACCATCCTGGGCCTATCTTCCTGGCCCAGCCTGGCTGCCCTTCTTGGTTATTACTTTGCCCAAAGTCAGACCTCATAGGGTCTCTCAGGATGGCGGGGCAGGCACTAAACCTTTAGAAAAGGGAACACTTCAAACTTGGACTTTAGGTGGAGACTCCCAGACCACAGAAAGAACACGACTCTGAGCAGGGCCACCCCAGGGTGGAGCCCATGGGCCGGGCTTTGTATCCTGGGTGGTTCCCTTCAGAGGTTTGCTGGGACTTGGGGTGGGGGTGGGAGTAGGGGAGAGCCCCTGTCCCAGAGAGGATGGAGGGACAGGTGGGGACAGGCCCGGCAACTGTGGGTAGTGCTGGCAGCAGCCTGGGGCCTTGGGGAGGAAGTGAAGGTGACCTCACTGGGCTGGCAGGTCAGCAGAAGACGCTTGCTGGTGGAAGCTGCCTCTCCTCCCTGACCTGGCCCCCTGAGCTAGGACTTTGCTTTGGCCTGATGCTCTGCAGGGGGCCCTCCCCTTTTCTTGAAGACCCAGTCCCTTTCTCAAGGAAACCCCTTCCTTGTTCCCTGTGTTTCATTTGGTCCATGCAGGATCCCCTGCTGGGCTGGACTCAGCTACACAACACAGGTCTGATATCCTTGCCTGCCTGAGCTCCTCTGGACCCAGCCAAGCTAGGCACATACAGGGGCCAGTGCTGCATTTCCAGAATGAATCAGCTCCTGCCTAGAAGGGGCTTGGAAGAGGTGGGAACTGCTGAGAGTTAAAAAACATCCCTTGACAGTGCCCGAGGCTCAGTAGGTAGTGCGCTGGTCACATACACCAAGACTGGCAGGTTTGAACCTGGCCCAGGCCAACTAAAACAACAACAACTGCAACAAAAAATCAGCCAGGCATTGTGGCAGGTGCCTGTAGTCCCAGCTACTTGGGAGGCTGAGGCAAGAGAATTACTTGAACCCAAGAGTTTGAAGAAGCTATGAGCTGTGATGCCACAGCACTCTACTGAGGATGACATAGTGAGATTCTGTCTAAAGAAAAAAGAAAAAAAAAAAAAAAAAGAGAGAGAGAGAGAGAAACATCCTAGAGATTTAGAGTAAGTGGGACAGAGAGCCCAACCTGTGGCAGCTAGGCAGAGGCTACTCCTGAGGCCTCACTGGGCATGGTGGTGACTGACTGGGCAAGGCAGGGATGGACACCCCTCCCTGGTGCCCTCCTGAGGCTCCAGACCTCTGCACATGACTGTGTCTGGTGATGATGGGCACACAGGGCCCTTGGGCACTATCAGCGGCCCAGAATGTCCTGTAGCAACAGCTGTTTGGCTCCGGCCACTGCCAAGATAGCCAGGTGGCAGCACCTGGAGACAAGCCCACAGCAGGGCCCTCCAGTACCCAAGAGCCACTGCTTGACCACTCTCCAACTGACCACAGGCACATTTGGTCTCCTTCCTCAGAGCCCCTCAATTCCTCCTGCCCTGGCCAAGGTACACAGCTGCCTGGGAGCTAAGGAGGGGAAGGGGTGAGTTAGGATGGGAGTCAGCTCCAACCTGGTGGGGCCCCACCCTGTACAGGCCTGAGCAGATGCTTCAGCTTCCCTTTCCCATCTGGACCAAAAAGTACCCCCACATGGGGGGAGCAACAGGTCCCATGCGGTGCGGCCCAGAGATGAGGCAGTTGGGGGGACACAGGTCCTGTCCCATCCTGCTTAGCCCCTGCCAGGCTGACCCTGTGTCCTTGAGAACACTCACCTATGGACACTTGGGTGGTCACCAGACTCCTGGGCTCGCATCTCATCCCCCCTGCACAATTTCCTCCCTGTCCTTCTTCACACAGAGCTAAGGAAACGGGCCCAGCCCTGCCTCTAATGGCGTGACCTCAGCTAGCCATATTCTTCTCTCAGCCTCAGTTTGTGAACAGGGGCATGCTCTGAGCAGGGGAGGTGAAGTCACAGGCCCACAGGGACCCTGGGAGGTGCCTGCGGAGTGAGCGTGAGCCCATCCCCAGCACCCACAGCACCAACGCAGCTTCCTTGCCCACAGCCCAGTGTGACGGGGCTGGGCCCAGTGTGCTGGAGGGGAGGGGGGCAAGGGTCCTGAGGAGGGCAGACGAGGATTGGCAGGGCCGGAAAAACAGGAGTTTGCAACCAGCCTCGGCGCCGATGTCCCTGCACCAATACATCTGCCTAAACCAGATTCCTGTTCATGGCTGTGGGGGAGAAACGCTCTGAAATCACAGATGAGCTCAGGGATGAAGCCACTTATGCTTGGCTTTCTGCATACCAGGCAGAGAGCTCAGGAAGTCCCAAGGAAAGGCAGTAGCCATCACTTACAGGATAGCAGCCATCAAGTCAATAGCACATGCATTCCAGAAGCTTGCTAAGGCCAGTGTCCACAAGGACCTTGCTGGGAGGAAATTGCAGACTCCTGAGTTACCCCCCGGAGACCAGCACATGCCCCTGCCTAGCTGCCCTCCCTGAAAACAGACACCACCACGAGGGACCAAGAAGTGCCAGGCTGCTGTCCCCTGGCTGGACAACTGCTTAGGGCTCAATTTGGGCAGTGTGAACAGCACCCGTGGGAGCAGTGGCCTCTGCTGAGTGCCCTGGCACACACCTTGGTGTGAGCTGGGCTGCAATGGGCTGGGACCAGGGCCTTTCCCAGCAGGACTGCTGTGGAAACAGCAGAATGCAAGGCTCCCAGGCCCTTCTGTATGTTCTGTCAGATCTTGCCGGGATTGTTATGACACCCACGGGGGGTAGGGTGGGGCAGGTCTCACCATATTCTGAAGATGCAGAAACAAAGGTCCCAAGAGGGAAAATGACCGGTCCAAGGCTCCAAGACTCAAGTCCTTTGCTCTTCAGGGGAGCAAAGCCTTAAGCTCCAAATCCCCTTTGTACTTTGAGATAGCTGAGGGGGCCCAGAAAGGAAGATGGGAAGGTCAGGCTCTTGGGAGAGAGATGGGGGGAGTCAGGCCTACCCTCAGTTGTGACTACAGAATTGCCAAGCTACAGGAGAAGACAGGAAGTGGCCTACCAAGCTCCGGGTACAGTGCTGGGCCAGGCCTGTGTGTTCTCAGCTGGGCTAGACTCAGCCCAGCACAGGCCTGTGGGTCTGGCCACGCCCAGCTTCCTGTCCGACAATGGCTCAATGCCATCCACCACACTGCGGCCGCTGACCCAGGCACACCCCCTCACCACTTCCCCTGCAGCTGACCACTCCTGACGAGACCTAGGAAGCCCCAGCTGTGGGGGCCGAGCCTGATGTGGTCTCCCCAGACCCTTCCCACCCATCCTGACAGAGACTGCAGCTGGGGGCACTCTTCATGTGCACTCACCAAGGGCAGGAGGACGAGAGGTGGTACTTGGAGGCAGTGGGGCCAGGATGCAGGGGCCTGCTAGGGCCAGGGCAATCCCACCCTTGGACCCATCATAAGAGCCTCACTGTCCACAGCTGAAACAGGGTACGGACCTGGGCTCCTGGGGTGACCAGATACCCATTCCAGAGGAGGACTTACCTGCTGTGCTATGGGCCCAGCCTCTGTCCCAAAGGCCATCAGCACACCTCAGGGAGGACCCTTAGGCATCACCCCCTTGCCTGGCACTCCTACTTAGGCTTCTGTGTCTAGCAGCCCACTGCCTACCTGGGTTGGAAGGCAAATGGACAAGTGGCTAGTCTGTGGCTGCCTGGGAGCATGAGGTTAAAAAGCCAGACCAAAACAGAGGACTCCCGTGGCTATGGGCCTGGACTGAAGTCTCATTCCTCTCCCCAATAGGATGGCAGGATCATTGCTGATAGGGAAGCAGAGGCTGGGGACCCAAGCAGGCCAGATCCTTTCTCAGGCCCCTCCAGCTTTAGTCTCCCCCACTGCCACCTTGTGGGGACCTCCTACAGCAGCCCCTGGTCAAGGCACCCCTGGTGGACCCAAGGCTGGTGTTTAGCAGCCTGAGCCCCAGGTGGGGATGTGGTGGTTGCCCAGCACATGGAGCACAGAGGCCAGCAGGGTGCTGTGCAGCAGGTGGGTGGGTAAGCAGCTGGGGTCCCAGGGGCATCAGACCTGAAGGTCCAGGCCATGTCATCTTCAGCCATGTGGGGCTATTAGAGGTGGGGAGGAGCAGCTGCTGGAGGGACACTGACCCATCTCAGGAAAGGCAGGGAGGATCGGACTCCAGAGAGGAGGGAGAGGCCTGGCAAGTAGAGGCCATTTATCACTAGTCCAGGTACCTATCGCCCACCAGGTAGGTGTTTGAGGACAGGAGGGTATAGGAGCCCTGGCCCCTGAAGGGATCCCCTCACCTCAGCAAGGCCTTGATTTGGGGGGAGAAGTCATTGCCAGAAGCTCCTGAGGACATCGTCTGGCCTCCCGTCCTTTCTCTCTACCCCTCAGTGCCCCCTCCAGCCTCCCTTCTCCCAGGCACCTCCCCTGCTGGGCCCAGGAGAGCTGAGCAAGGCCCAGTGCCACACCCTGAAGGAACACAGCTCCTGGGTTTGTCCAGCCTGAGGCACAGGTAGAGGCTGGGGGGACCCTAACGGCCTGGCCTGCAGTTGGTGACTCTGAGCCCGAAGCTCTTCCCTGTGGTCCTGCCGAGCCTGCAGAGGTGGCCACCCTGCTCCTGGAGGAGTCCTTAAGAACACACATTGCAACCTCAGGGTCCACTGCCCAGCTGTGCAACACAGCTGTGGGCACTCCCAGGGGCCCGCCAAGTTACCCCTCTGCCAAGGATCTCCCTCTCCTTCTCCCTCAGAGGAGAATCTGGTCAGGGTCCCCCAAATAGCAGCCACTACCTTGGGCCATTTTAACAGAAGTGGAACCCTCAGAGGAGGTAGGGGATGAGCTTGGTGGAGCCTTCCCAGTCAGGGCTCAGCTGTGTGCATCTCAGTACCCTCTGCCCCTGGGCTCACTTCAGCCCAGGACTGGCTATAGGAGCCTTGTTTTGGAGACCAGAGAGATAAAAATAAGGTCACCTGCTGCCCACATCTCCTCCTAGTCTAGCTTCTCCTTGGAACGTGGGGGTGCCTGGGGCAGCCTCTTGAGTCCAGGGACTGAGTTAGCCTTTGGATGCAGCAAGGCCAGGCTGGCCCAGCACCCCAGGGAGCCAGGTGAGGCGAGGAGCCCATTTGCCCTACCCACGCACAACACAGCTGTGTTCTGTGGTCAGTCAACAGGTGTGAAAGCCACGGATCTTGGCCCTGCCAGTGGGCCCTGGGGCATGGGCTGCCAAGACAGACAGCCTGGAGTCACTCTTTCACCAGCTTCATGTGTCAAAAGTCAGGTGTCACACACTCCAGAAAAGACACAGCCTGGCACATAAGACCCTGAGCACAGCCCCTTTGGAGGAGGTGTCAGCCCATGCCTCGTGCAGAGGGGCTCTGAACACAACACCACCAACAACAAAACCAGCCAGCAAAGCCTCCTTCCAGGGTCTCCAGCATTTTGCTTGTTAGTGCACTGGTCCTTCCTACAGTGGCAGACAGCAAGCACCCTTGGCTCCCTGCTAAGGAGGGCACGGAGGCACAGAGAGGGTAAGCTACCTAAAGTAACACAGCTGCTGAATGGGCAGATGGGATTTGCACCTGGGGCGCCTAGGTTCACTTGGTCTAACTTGTCAACTTGCCTGGGCCGCAGGATGCCCAGACATTGTTCTGGTGTTTCTGGGAGGGTCTGTCTGCATGTGCTTAACATTTCCCAGGGAGCTGTCCACTGGGACAACCCTCTCTCAGAATGAGGCTGGGAAGACCAAAGTGACCTCAGCAGGGCTCCCTGGGCCACGGACCCAGAAGGTGCTTAGGCTTGCTGTCTGTGCATGGCCCCTCATGACCCAGACAACCAGGACGATGGGTGCCAGTGGTAATTATACTCCAGGCTATCCTAGCGTCAGCCCCAGAGCAGTCCAGAGGTCTCTTCATCCTGCCCAGCACCACTGTACCCCTGCTCCCACCTTCTTGCACACAGCACAGGGGCTCCCTTCTTTCCTGCGCCTGTGCTTTCTACCTGGTGTCACTGCCCAGCCCTGGGAGGGCTGGGAAGAGACAAGCATGCTTGCAAGTCTGGGTTAAAGTAATTGAACTTAAACAAGGATAAAGCCACTTAACACAATTCTATAGTTTCTTCCTTTGTGCCCACCTGGCTTCAGACTCTGCAGAGTCACTCCCTGGCCTGGTCCCAGTCAAGGCAAAGCATCCTTTCCTAACACTCTGACTCTCTCCTGCTCTGCACCTGGGGAGCAACCGGTGGTGGCCCAAGAGCTGTCCCAAGAGCCTCCCCTCTGAGGCTAATCTGGCTCCAAGGCCCCTTCTAGCTCTGTCCACCTTAATCCTGTCCTGTGCCCCAGTCCAGCCCATGTGCCCAGGAGACGGCATCCTAGCTTCCTCTGCCTGCTATTCTCAATTGATACCCTCAGGAGCAGAACACAAGACAAGCCATGACTGTCCTGGACACAGCAGAGTGTCTCTCCTGACCAAGTGCTTCCTGCTCCCCCAGGAACAGCCCCATGGGCCCAGCATCCTTCATGCAAATCTGCATGGGGGGAGGACATGGACCCCAGAAACCCTTTCCCCAGCATATGGGCCCAAGCTCATGGCTTCCTCCAGCCCACCCCCCTCCCACCGTGGGCTCCTCAGAGCAGGGCTTCCAGGAGGGGCCTGGGTCACTCTCACACATCACTGGAGGCTCACAACTTTCAGGAAATGGGGTTTCATTACAACTTGAGTGCCATGGGGAGGCTAGGAAGCCTGCTTTCTCTGACCTTGAAGGTGAATCCTTCCACAAACTGCAAACTCGCTCCTGCTGATGGATTTTGCCAAGTTGCCATCACACCTCTGCAGCTCCCTGCCAGTGTGCCCGCACCATCTCTGCATTTGTCTCCTCCCTGGGACCGGGCACCACAGGGGTTGGCAGGTGGTGGGGGAGGACACCCCTCCCCCTCTGCTGCCTCCTCCCAGTCCAGGGGCTGGAAGGATCCCATGTCTTGGAAAGAAAATAGATCCCAAGATACAGGTTTTGTCACAGCATCTGGAGCTTAAGCACAGGAGGCAGTGAAGTGGAAAAACAGTGATCATAAGAGAAAGAACAAATATATGAAACTCCAGAGAAGAGACATTCAAGGAAAAATCTTCCACACAATGAAATCCCGTAGAAATTTTGGATTAGAAAATGACACAAAGAATTTTTAGAATCTGAAAAAAGAAAAAAGGAGATCATAATACTCAAAAGGATAATTTTGGTAAATAGTAAAATTGGCACATGTATTTCAGAGTGAGGAGTGGAGAGAGATAATTACCAGGCATAAATCATTTCTCTCCTGAGTTTGACTGTGGGAGAAATAATTTGGAAAATAATAAAAATGATAGGGTCAAAACAAAACAAAACAAATTTCAAGAGTCCATATGCTCCGTTTTCCTACCTTCTCTCCATTTTACACATGCAGTAACTGAGGCCCCAAGGGCCAGCTGATGTGCTCAGGGCCACACAGTTAGTTGGTGCAGGCCCCCAGCAGCACCCCAGAGTCCAGGCAGCTGCCCACGTCGTAGGGAGCAGAGGGGGAGGGTATCCTGGCCCAGAGAACCCTGACGAGGCTGCTGGGCCACAGGGCTGGGAAGACCCTGCTCCTACCATGCCTGCCCCACCCCGCACTGCTCAGTGTCCCAGGAAGTCAGATTTGATTTCACCTCGGCATTCAGCTCCACTCCCATCTTACAGACCGGGACGCTGAAATACAGGCAAAGGAAACCAACTACTCCACCCCATGTCCAGCAGTCATAGTCTTCCCTAGGACCCAGGCCACCCACCTGCCCCTAGACAAGTCCACCTTCTAAACTGCCCACCTACCTCTTCCTCCAGCTGGGCAGGGCTGAGTATGAGAGAGCCAGTGATGAAGGGGCCTCCTCATCCCTAAAACTCTGAAGAGCCCTGTGAGATGAGGCAAGTCAGTGCCGGTGTGGGAGCCAAGTGTGGCTGAACCCTATGGCCTGATCCAGTGCCACCAAGAACCTACTGTGTGCTGCTCTGCTGGCCTCACTTGTGTCCCTGTCTGCCTGGTTTTCATCTCCTGTGCAGGTGAGGAGTCACCTGGACTTTCCCCTGCTAAGGCCACCTGGGTCTTGTGAGGCCAGGCTGTGGGGATCCCACGGTCACAGCCTCCACTAGTCCCTTCTGGTTGTCACATGTCTATGCAGCACAAGGAACAGCCTCTGTTGCCAACTGTGGTCAAGGTGACAGCCTCTGACTCCCATACCCAGGGCCATGACTCCACCTGTCCACACACTGCTCTGCCTGGCTGGCCTCCCTGTCCCTCCTTCCAGAGCCTCCTCTAGCCAGCTGTCAGTCCCAGATTCACCCCCAGCAGCAGAGACTGGACCGCCAACTTTGTGTCTCTGTGTTCCACTGTCCCTGTCACATGCCCCTGGGGGTACCTGTCTCATTGACTGCCTCAGTGTCCTAGGCCCTGGCAAGAAGTTGGGTGCAGAAGGTGAGGCAGGGCCCCCGAACTCCACCACAGCCCTCAGCCAGAAAAGGAGTAACTCCACGCCCATTTCATTAGTAGGAAGAATGAGACTGGGGGAGGGACACATCCAGTCTCTCAGGGCAGGCTGCATGGCAGGGACAGCAGAGGCCCTCGAGACCCTGCGTCCAAGTCTAGAGAACACTGCAGGGGAAGGAGGGACAGTGCAGTGCATGGACACGTGCCTGGCCCTGTGAGGACAGGCCATAAGGGGCCTGCTGGGAGCAGAAGCAGCTCCCCAAGGGGAAACGAGAGCTCACACCCACACAGTTCCCAGCAGCGGGGCTCGGGGCAGCCAGGAAGTAGAGACAGCCCAGATGCCCACAGACGAATGGACGGACAAAACAACGTGGCCCATCCTCACAACAGAACATTGTTCAGCCTTAAACAGGAAGTGCTGACGCATGCTACAACACGGATGAGCCTCAGAAACGTGCTGAGGGGAAGATGCCAGACACAAAGGCCACTTGTCTGATTTCAGTAGAGGACGTGTCCAGAATAGGCAGGCTGGGGGTGGCTGGGACTGGCCCCAGTACTATCCCAGTTTCCCAAGGAACTTTGGGAAATAAGTATTGGCTCTGGAGTCCACCAGGCCAGTGGGTGACCCAGGTGACTCCAGAGCCCTCCACCCTCGGTTTCCTCTGCCGCAGAACTGGGATTGTCCAAGGTCCCAGCTGTGGTCAAGGCTAAGCAAGGACCTGAGAAAGGTGCGGAGGCCTCACCCAGGCACCTGCTGATACTCCAGAACTGGCAGCTCTTGGGATCATCCCACATCAAGGGAGCTCTGGGATAGACATCAGGTTTGGCAGTAAGAGCAGGGACAACAGCCTTGGTTCACAGAGTCAGGCCTGGCGACTGGTGCTGGCCCAGCTAATGCCCACCAACCCCTGCAAGCCCTGCTCTGCCCCTCCCATCCCGGCGTACCCCACAGCCTGGAGACCAATCGCAGGTTTACTGTTTATGAAGCAGTTTACGCTGGCAACACCTGGATAGAAATATACAACCTGTGGGGCAGAAATTACAGGCAGGTAGCATTAGAAGGTGGCCCCTGCTTATAGCCCTACGCAATGAGTCTACTGATAAGAGCCTGATAGGCAGGGGTGGCGCACAGCTGCGTCCTAGTGCCACAGCACCGAGGCGGCAGGGCAGAGTGGGATGGGTGCCCTCAATGGGGTAACCCCCACAGTAACTAGAAATCTCTGTAAGACAGCACCCAGAATTGCTGGCAGCCACAGACTTTAGGTGACGGAAGCTGCTTCTTTAAAAAAGAAAGTGGAAGGCCAAGCGTGGTAGCTGACGCCTGTAATCCTAGCACTCTGGGTGGCCGAGGCGGTGGACTGCCTGAGCTCACAGGTTTACGACCACCCTGAGCAAAAGTGAGACTCCCCCCATCTCTAAAACTAGCTGGGTGTTGTGGTGGGCACCTGTAGTCTCAGCTTCTTGGGCGGCCAAGGCAAGAGAACCACTTAATCCCAGGAGTTGGAGGTTGCTGTGAGCTGTGATACCATAGCACTCTACCCAGGGTGACAGCTTGAGACTCTGTCTCAAAACAAACAAACAAACAAACAAAAAAAAAACAACCAGAATTTTCATGGCTTTTCACATTCCCATCAATGCAATGATTACAACCACAGGGACCAGTGACAACACCAGGCACTGCAACTCTGACCTGGCGACCCCTCAACAGGAATGTGACCTGGGCTTGGCCCAACCTCATTTTACAGACACTGAGGCAGCAGATGTGGGCCCCCATCACCACCTGAAACTGGACAATTGAGCCACAAATACAGGGGGTCTGACTTCAAGGACACTCACAATAAGTGTTGCAAGGCCCTTTGAAGAAAGCCCTAAGTCTGCTGGAGCCGACCCCCAGCCCCCACAATGTGATTGAGCCAAGGCAGCTCACGCCAGGCTGCCTGGAGACCACTCCTCTGCCACTGTGCCCCCACCCTGCCGTCTTCTACCCTCATCAGGGTCCAGGAGGCAGCCAAAGCCCAAAGCCCCTCTGGTTTTCCAGAAGGTCCCTTAGAAACCTCAGAGACTATGCCCAGAGTCCAACAAACCCAAGCCCAGCACTGCTGAGCAAGCACATGAGATGAAAGGACAGAGGAAAACCTCGTTCCTCTCTCTGTTTTTGAGACAGAATCTATATTGCCTTTGATAAGTGCCATAGTGGCACAGCTCACAGCAACCTCAAACTCTTGGGCTTAAGTTATTCTCTTGCCTCAGCCTCCCAAGTAGGTAGGACTACAGGAGCCTGCTATAATGCCTAGCTATTTTTTTGTTTGTTTTGTTGTTGTAGTTGTCGTTGTTGTTTAGCAGGCCGGGGCCAGGTGTGAGTCCACCAGACCCTGTGTATGTGGCCGGTGCTCTAACCACTGAGCTATGGGCACCGAGCCTTCATTCCTTTCTCATACCCACAGGGGACACATCATTTGTCATTCCAGGGAACAGGCACAGAGATAGTGGTCTCTCTCCACCTGCTCTCAGGCTGGGGCAGCAAGACTCATGGGTCAGTTGAGGAGCCCAGAGGGACACCCAGGCCTGCTGCCACAGGCAGTTCACATGTCACTAATACTGACATGGAGAAGGTTCCAGAGACACCTCGTGACCCTGTCAGGGGTAAATTGTCCCTGGGGAAAGGTGAGAAAGTGTGGCTTAGCCTCGAAGTTCTAAGACCTAACTTTGGATCTGTTCCCTGACGCACAAGGCCACACTAGGACGTGACAAGCTCTAGAGCAAGGACAGGGCCAGGCACATGTGAGCGGCAGGCATGGGAAACGCAGTGGACAGCTGGGAGCTGTCCACACGGGGTCAGGAGGTCATCCCTGGGCTACAAGAAGTCATTCTGGCCTGGGACTGGCTGATGGACACCTGCCCCTGAGGTTGGTTCTGACAGCCCGGACCTGCTCTGCCTCTGGGGACATCCAGGGTGCCTCATGGGCCCTATACAATGCCTCGCCCAGGGATCAAACAGCCGGTGGCTGTGCTCTGTGGTGACAAGCAAGGAGCATCAGCTGACTCCTGCATCACCTGTTGATAGCACAGGTGGCTTAAAATGACACAAATGTACACTCTCACAGTTCTGGAAGCCAGAAATCCTGAATTGAATTATGGGCTGGCCTCCCTCTAGAGACTTCAGGGGAAGGTCCTTCCTGCCTCTTCCAGCTCCTCGGGGTGCTAGGCATTGCTGGGCATGCGGGCTTATCACCCAGATTTTGCCTTGTGGTCACATGGTCTTTCTGTCTCTGTGCCACAGGTGTCCCATTTTGTCTTCCTGTAAGCCCTTGGATTTAGGATCCACCCATATAATCCAGAATGAGCTCATATCAAGATCTTTAGTTACAAATTCCCAGTCAGGACAACTCACTGAATCTCCTGCCCTTCCCCAGCCATGATGTTCTCGGCCTCAACCTACAGCATCCGACTGTGGCCTCCAGAGGGCTGGGAGGCTCTGACCTGGCTCCAGTCCAGGTGGTCATCTCATGCCACCCCCAGGTGCTCCCAGATGAGGCTGGGTGGGCTGAGTTCTGGGGTGCCCAGGCAAACATGCTCTGAACATAAGCCCTTGGGTGTCTTTGCCCACAGATGCCAGGATCCCTGCCCAGGCCAAGCCAGATCCATGGGCTCAGCACCCAGAGCCCAGACAGGCCAACCACTGTTTCTACCTGATGCTTCCATCCTGGCAGATGCTGGGAGTGCAAGATAAACAAGCAGGTCCTGCCTCTCCCCAAGCTCTTCGACCAGCACATGGATGGCAGGATGGACAGACTGTGGCTAGACAGTGTCCACCCACGGTGCTGCCTCCTCTGGGAAGGCTGTTCCTTCCTGCAGGAAGGCCCCTTAGCATGTAGAACCCTTTGAGGGGCCAGAGATCGCTCGGGGGTGGGGATAGGGTGAGAGGGACACTCATGGAAAGGTGGCAAGGGGTCTCATTAGTGGGGTCCTATACAGGATTTGGGGGCCCCTTGAGAGCAGAGGCGGGGCTGAGGCATGGTGGCCAGAGGGCCCCTGCGGTGGGCATGGCTGCTGTGTCTTGAGTGCCTGTGGACCCCAGGAGGCTAGGGGAGAATAGCACCAGTCAGCAGATTTCTCTAGGAGGAAGGATGGTCCAGGGGGACATCCAGGGAGAGGACTTGGCCTCTGTAAAGCCTATTCTGGAGCAGGGTTGGGCATAGTGCAGACGGCAGGGCTGAGGGGGCCTTGTGGTGGCTGACATCTGCCATTCCCTTCAGGCAGCTGCCCCCATGCCTCTTCCCCCATGTGCCCAGCTGGTGTTGTTGAGGAGCTGGTGTTTCCCAGCCAGCTCAAATGGAGACAGGGGCCTCAGCAGGCATTGTTGTGCCATAGCCACCCAGGCCCCCAATGCTGGTATGCAGACTGTGCCTCGTCAGTCCTAGGTGGGCGCAGGATCGCTCTGCCCGAGGGACCCTGGCCACCCTACATCCCAGCTTCAGTTTTCCCAAAGACAAAACCAAGAGCTGCTTGATAAGCTCACCTCCTCCTCTACCTTCTAGCTCCAGAGAGAAAGCAACCTGGGCATGGGTCACCGGCTATGTGACTTGCTGGTCCCACGGGGCCAGGGAAGTGGTCCAGGCCTTTGTAGGACTGCGAGGCCTGAGGGCTCAATTTTGGATGGCTGCTCCAGTGTCTAGGCCTGCCTGGGCTGGCCCCAAAGAGCCAAGGTGGCCACTGGCAGAGGCTCTGGGAGGAAGGACACTGGGCTCAGCCCCCGATGTGGACCTTGTCTTATACCTTGTGTCCCTAAGGGGCCTGGCATGGGGCTAGGCACAGATACAACCTCTACTGGTCAATGTGGCTTGACCCTAAGCCACCTAGACAGAGCTAGCCATAGACTGAGGCCAGCCACGGTGACACAGCTTGTTTTCAAGCCATCCCCTTGTACCAGGGTTATGGATCAGAGGATCAGCCATGCTATAGGCACACGGCTGTGCACTGGCCCAATTGGGATGGCAGGGAGGCGAGTGCAGCATAAACCTCTCTGGGGTAGTTTGTGAACTTGAAAGGAAGGTCAAGAGACCATGTATTCTTTAAGCCAGTGATGGACTTCCAGAAATTTACCCTCAGGAACACAACCAAGTATAATCCACACCTGTGGGAAGGAGGACGCACTCTGCAGTGTCATGCCTGGGAGTGGGTGAGAGTGTCTGTGAGAATGCAGCCACATGGGTGAGGCTGCCACCCAGAGTGGGTCCAGGACCTCCTGGAGGCATGGTGTCAGTATTGGGGTGTGTGAGTCGGTGTGCATGACCATCCCATCTGGATCTACACAATGTCACCTACTGTGAGAAAACGCCCAGCTGTCACCAGGCTGAAAAATACGGAGAAGTGAGAGGCAGCTCCAGAGCTTACAGGGAACAGGGAACAAAGGAGCCTGTGGCTGATGGTACTGGGGGAGCAGCAGAAGCCCAGGTCTGGCCACCTGTGTCCCATCTTAGGGAGCCAACACCCCCACCCCCAGGCAGCAGCCCTCATACCCCCATCTTGGTTCCCACGCTCACCCCAGCCAGGTAGCTGCCCTGGCTCCCAGGACCCCAGGACTGACCAGTCCCTGGGCCCCCTACTAGTCTCTCCCCTCTTGCCCCAGCACATTCTATTGCAGAGGCCTATCCACTCCAGGGGACAGGGACCCCCAGGTGAGGCAGACACCCTCCCTGCAACCTCAGTGTGAAGCAGGCCACTATTGAACACTTCCAACCAGGATATATATATGTTCAGCGCTCACTGACCAGACTGGGTTGGCTGAGCAGGTGAGCTCTCTCACCTTGAGGGCTGCTCCTTGGGCAGGCCAAGTGGGGAAGAAGAGATGGAGCAGGGGGGACACCAGAGTCACCGGCCCCCAGGCGTCACACACTGCAGGCAGTGGAGCCGGGCAGGGAGGGGCACACCCAAGGGGGCAGCCCCTGCCATCTCTCTCAGGTGTCTCTTGGGAGGGTGGGTGGACCCACCTGGCATGCACCAAAGTCACAAGGGGCATCTGGAGTGGGATTTTCTTTTTTTATTTTTTATTAAATCATAACATTGTACATTGATGGATTTATGGGGTTCAAGGTACTGCTTTAATATACAATATGAAATGCTTACATTGAACTGACTAACACATCCATCACAATTATACTCATTTCTTAATAGTTTTGAAATTTACCATTGCATCATGCACATTAGGTGAGGTCTGCCAAAATACCCTTCCTCCTCTCATACCCCCTCCCCTCTCTCTCCTCTTCCTTTCTACTTTCTGTACTATACTTATGTTTTGCCATTCGTATGCGTGTATAGCTGATTATATATTGATTTCATAGTAGTATTGAACACATTGGATACCTTTTTTTCCATTCTTGAGATACTTTACTAAGAAGAATATGTTCCAGCTCCATCCAGGTAAACATAAAAATGTGAAGTCTCCATCTTTTTTATGGCTGCATAGTATTCCATGGTGTACATATACCACAGTTTGTTAATCCATTCATGGGTCGATGGGCACTTGGGCTATTTCCATATCTTGGCTATTATGAATTGGGCTGCAATAAACATTCTGGTGCAAATGTCTTTGTTGTAAAATAATTTTTTTTTTTTTTTTTTGCAATTTTTGGTTGGGGCTGGGTTTGAACCCACTGCCTCTGGTATATGGAGCCGGTGCCCTACTCCTATGAGCCACAGGCACTGCCTCTGTTGTAAAATAATTTTTGATCATCTGGGTATAAACCTAGTAGAGGAATTGCTGGATTGAACGGTAGGTCTACTTTTAGTTCCTTGAGTGTTCTCCAAACTTCTTTCCAAAAAGGTTGTATTAGCTTGCATTCCTACCAGAAGTGTAGAAGTGTTCCCTTCTCTCCGTATCCACGCCAATATCAGTAGTTTGGGGATTTTATGATGTGGGCTAATCTTACTGGAGTTAGATGATATCTCAAAGTGGTTTTGATTTGCATTTCTCTGATGATTAAGGATGATGAGCATTTTTTCATGTATTTGTAGGCCATGTGCCTGTCTTCATCAGAGAAGTTTCTGTTCAAGTCTCTTGCCCACATAGAAGTTGGGTTATTTGTTCTTTTCTTATTGATTAGTTTGAGTTCTCTATAGATTCTGGTTGTCAGACCTTTGTTGGAAGCATAACTTGCAAAAATCTTCTTCCACCCTGAACGTTGTCTGCTTGCTTTACTTACTGTGCTCTTGGCTGTGTAAAAGCTTTTTAGTTTGATCAGATCCCAGTAATGTATTTTTGGTGTTGCTTCAATTGCCTGGGGGATCCTCCTCATAAAATATTCTCCCAGGCCAATTTCTTCAAGTGCTTTCCCCCCACTCTCTTCTACTATTTCTATAGTTTTATGTCTTAAGTTTAAATCTTTAATCCAGTGAGACTCAATTTTTTTAATGGTGAAAGGTGGGGGTCCAATTTGTCTTCTACAGGTCGCCAGCCAGTTCCACTCAGCACCATTTGTTAAATAGGGAGTCTTTCCCTCACTGAATATTTTTGATGGGCTTGTCAAAGATCAAATGACGGTAAGTAGCTGGGTTCGTCTCTTGGTTCTCTATTCTGTTCCATACGTCTAGCTCTCTGTTTTTGTGCCAGTAACATGTTGTTTTGATCACTATAGATATATAGTATAGCCTGAAGTCTGGTAACATGACACCTCCTAATTTGTTCTTATTTCTGAGTAATGTATTTGCTATTCAAGATTTTTTCTGATTCCACATAAAACAAAGTACTATTTTTTCAAGTTCGTTAAAGTATGACAATGGTGCTTTAATGGGGATTGCATTAAATCTGTAGATTGCTTTGGGTAGTATGGACATTTTAACAATGTTGATTATTCCCAGCCACGAGCATGGTATATTTTTCCATTTGTTAACATCTTCAGCTATTTCTTTTCTTAGAGTTTCATAGTTCTCTTTATAGAGATCTTTCACGTCCTTTGTTAGGTAAATTCCAAGATATTTCATTTTCTTTGGCACTACTGTAAAAGGAATAGAGTCCTTGATTGTTTTTTCAGCTTGACTATTGTTGGCATATATAAAAGCTACTGACTTGTAAGTATTGATTTTGTATCCTGAGATTCCTTGATCTCTTCTAAGAGTTTTGAAGTTGAGTCCCTGGGATTTTCCAGGACCCTATCATCCGTGAAGAGTAAGAGTTTGATCTCCTCTGACTCTATTTGGATACCCTTGATTGCCTTCTCTTGCCTGATTGCTATGGCTAAGACTTTCACTACTATGTTGAATAGCAGTGGAGACAGTGGGCATCCTTGCCTCATTCCTGATCTGAGTAGAAATGTTTCAATTTTACACTATTCAATATGATATTGGCTGTGGGTTTGCTGTAGATAGCCTCTCTCAGTTTAAGAAATGTCCCTTCTATGCCTATTTTCTTATGTGTTCTGATCATGAAAGGATGCTAGATATTATTGAAGGCTTTTTCTGTGTCAATTAAGAGAATCATATGGTCTTTGTTTTTTATTTTATTGATGTGATGTATTATATTTATATATTTTCACATGTTGAACCAACCCTGTAACCCTGGAATAAAACCAACTTGATCATGGTGTATAATTTTTTTTGATGTGTTGTTGAAGTGTTTGCTAAGATCTTATTGAATATTTTTTATATCGATATTCATTAATATTGGTTTATAATTTTCTTTCTTTGTTGAGGCCTTTCCTGGTTTGGGGATCAGGACTATATTTGCTTCATAGAATGTGTAGATAAGTATTCCTTCTAGGGCAGCACCTGTGGCTCAAAGGAGTAGGGCACTGGCCCCATATACCGGAGGTGGCAGATTCAAACCCAGCCCTGGCCAAAAACTGCAAAAAAAAAAAAAAAAAGTATTCCTTCTTTTTCTATGCTTTGGGAAAGGTTGCATAATATAGATACTAGTTCCTCTCGAAAGGTTTGATTCAAGCCTTGTGAAGCCATCTGGTCCATCAAGCCTTATGAAGCCATCTGGTCCCAGACTTTTTTGGGAGATTTCATATTGTTGATACTATTTCAGTGATTGATATAGATCTATTCAAGATTTCTAATTCTTTCTGGTTGAGTCTAAGAAGATGGCATGCTTCCAGGTATTGGTCCATTTCCTTCAGATTTTCATATTTCTGGTACTAGAGATTTTTGTAGTAATCATTGAGGATTTTTTGAATTTCTGAAGTGTCTGTTGTTATTTCTCCTTTATCATTTTTGATAGATGATATTAGAGATTTTACTTTTCTGTTTTTGGTTAGGTTGACCAAAGGTTTATCAATTTTGTTAATCTTTTCAAAAAACCAACTTTTTGTTTTGTTGATCTTCTGAATGATCTTTTGTTTTCGATCGCATTTAATTCTGCCCTAATTTTGATTATTTCTTTTCTTCTGCTGGGTTTGGGATTGGAATATTCTTCCTTTTCCAATTGCTTGAGATGATCCATTAAGTTGTTGGCTTCCTCTTTCTATTTTCTTAATGAAGGCTTCCAATGCTATAAATTGCCCTCTTAGGACTGCCTTTGCAGTATCTCACAAGTTTTGATAATTTGTGTCTTCATTATCATTTTGTTCCAAAAATTTGGTGATTTCCTTCTTAATCTCATCTTTGACCCAGCTATCATTCAGCCTAAGATTATTTAGTTTCCATGACTTTGTTTGAGTATGAGTATTGCTGTTGAGTTCAACTTTTATTCCATGGTGGTTCAAGAAGATACAAGGAATAATTTCTATACTTTTAAATTTGCTGAGATTAGACTTATGTCCTAGGATATAATCTATTTTGGAGGATGACCCATGGGCAGTTTTATTAGATGTTCTGTAGAGGTCTGTAAAGTCCATTTGTTCTAGGATCAGGCTTAAGTCTAATATTTGTTTAATTTTTTCTTGGAGTATCTATCCAAAGCTGTCAAAGGGATGATAAAATCTCCAACTATTATAGTGCAGGAAGATAGCAAGTTGTTCATATCCATTAGGGTCTGCTTTATGAATTGAGGGGCATTCTGGTAGGGTATATAAATGTTAATTATCGAAATCTCTTCATGTTGGGTGTTTCCCTTGACAAATATGTAGTGACCTTCCTTATCTTTCTTTATCTTTGTTGGTTTAAAGCCAATTGTATCTGCTACTAAAATTGTAACCCCTGCTTTTTTCTGGTTTCCATTTGCCTGTATTATACAAGTCTACCCCTTCACCCTGAGTCTATTTTTATCCTTTAAGGTAAGGTGAGATTCTTGTATACTGCAGATGCCTGGTCTGAGTTTATGTATCCAGTCAGCCAGCCTGTGCCTCTTTAGAGGACAATTTAAACCATTCACATTAATTGAGAGAATTGATAAGCCTGATTGTGTTTTGGGTGTCATGATTTTTGGATGTCCCGGGGACATTTTTAATCCTTTCACCACTGTGGAAGTTGAGTTTTGTTCAAAATTTTCTGGGTGAGTTTACTTTGGAGGTAGAGCATTATGATGGCCATTGTGGAGGATGGGTCTGAGAATATCCTGGAGAGCTGATTTAGTTATGGCAATTTTCTTCAACATATCTATGTCATTAAAGTATTTGATTTCTCCATCACAAACGAAGCTCAGTTTAGGAGCTGGGATCCTGGGCTGAAAGTTGTTTTGGTTTAAGAGACTGAAGGTCAATGACCATCTTCTTCTGGCTTGAAACGTTTCAGCTGAGAGATCTGCAGTCATTCTGATATTTCTCCCTTTGTAGGTGGGAGAAATTACATCTGGCTGCTTGCAGAATTTTCTCCTTCATTAACTTTGGCAAAGTTAAACACAATGTGTCTAGGAGATGCTTTATTTGGATTGAGTCTTGCTGGGATTCTGAAACTGTCTACTGCCTGAATATCTGTATCTCTTGCAATGCTTGGGAAATTCTCCTCCATAATATCTTGAAATAGAGCTTCTGTGCCTTTA
>CAUYPK010031390.1:0-25003 GCA_963574355.1 Loris lydekkerianus
GTTGAAGTATTTAATTTCTCCATCATAAATGAAGCTCAGTTTAGCTGGGTACAGGATCCTTGGCTGAAAGTTATTTTTTTTTAGGAGATTAAAAGTCAATGACCATCCTCTTCTAGATTGAAAGATTTCAGCAGAGAGATCTGCAGTTACTCTAATATTCTTCCCTTTGTAGGTAATAGTTTTCTTTAGTCTGACAGCTTTTAGAATTTTCTCCTTCATATTAACTTTAGTGAAATTGATTATGATGTGTCTGGGGGATGTCTTATTCCGGTTGAGTCTTGCTGGAGTTCTGAATCTGTCTGCTATCTGAATTTCGGAATCTCTTGGCTTATCTGGAAAATTCTTCTTCATAATCTCATGGAGAAGAGAGTCTGTGCCTTGTGAAGCCACTTCGTCACTTTCGGGGATCCCTATAAGACGAATATTGGTTTTTTTTGAATTATCCTGGAACTCTCTGAGAGAGTGGCCTGTTTTTGCTCTCCATTTCTCTTCTTCTTTGAGGGTTTGGGAGCGTTTGAAAGCTTTGTCTTCAATGTCAGAAATCCTTTCTTCTGCTTGCTCCATTCTGTTACTGAGTGATTCTATTGTGTTTCTAAGATCTTTGAGGGATGCAACTTCTTGTCTCAATGTGTCAGAATCTTTGGTCATTTGGTCTTTGAATCCGTTGAATTCTTGAGATAACTAACTTTCGGAATTCTAATTTGATGTTATTTGCTATCCAGATCGTGAATTCAATTTCTGACATCTCAGCTATTTATTTGTGCATGGGGTCTTGTGCAGTTTCTGCCCCAGTGACCTTTGGGAGAGTTGATCTACTCTGATTATTCATATTTCCAAGTTTTTCTGTTGATTTTACCTCATTATTGTTTTTCATCATTGCCTCTGGCCATCCTCAGAGTTAGAGAGGTGTCTCTCCAAGATTAGACCCCAGCGGGATCACTCTGTTGTTACTGTGGTCACTGTTTGTAGGGAGTGACCCTGTGTAGTTCCTCTGGGGCTGCTCCAGCTACAGAGTTCTGGTTGTGGAAGGAGCTCCAGTGTCTGACACACCCAGATCCAGCAAAAGGGCTGTGGGTAGTGCGCATCGTTCTGGGAGTGCCAGGCACCCAGTGACTTTGGCACACAGAGCCCAAGGCTCTAGCAGTCTCTGGCTAGGAGATGGGCTCTGCGCAGAAGCAGGAAGGGCTCCAGAGGGCACGCAGTTACCAGAGTTCCTGGCCAGATTAACGGGCTAGTGTGGAGGTTGGGAGGACACAGGAGGGAGGATGCAGGGTTGCGTGGCTCCCACAGTTTCTGGTCAGGGAATGCAGAGGCCCGGTTGGTGTTGGTCACTTGTCGGGGGTCACTGCACAGCTGTTATGGAGGTCTGGGCGTCGCCAAGCCCAGGAGTTTGAGGTTGCTATGATCTGTGACGTCACGGCACTGTACCTAGGACAAAAGCCCAAGGCTCCAGTGTGCCAAAGTCGTTTCACTGTGCCCCTAAGCATTAAGGCTGTAAGGCAGCTCAGTCTCCACCTTTAGGCTGCTCAGTCACTAGGTTACTTTGTCCCACCTGATCCTTGCTCTGGAACCCTGAGGGCGGAGCTTGCCGGGGCAGTTCTTTCACAGTGGCTTCTGGCGCCCTGCTCAGTGATTCATTTTGGGGCCCCAGACAATGCTTAAAGTTCTCCACACTCCTGCTCAAGCTCTCCCCAAGGCAGTTCAGCTGAGTGCCAAGTCCAAGAACACCAAACAGTTCACAGGTAAGGCCTTTCCGCTTTGCAGTCTCACTGCTGTTTGTACTTATGGTTGCCGGCCTTATTAGGTCGATCTAACATACACAACCATTTGCCAGTTTTCCACTGTTTTTGTTGTCCTCTTGGTGTCCAGAAGTCCCTGGCTGGTTCCCTGTATCCTCAAAGGGATGATTATAGGCAGATCCCCCTGGCCAGATATGCTTGGAGTCTTGTCTCCCCAGACTCACCGTGCCCAGTTGCAGGGAAGCTGTTACTCGGCCGCCATCTTTAATCCAATCTCAACTTAGTATATTTTATACCTACTACTTATAGACATAGTTGATCTTTCCCACTACGTTGAATTTTAAAAATGGGAAGAGGGAGACAAAAGTGAAACAGGGAGGCAAGGAACAGGAAGGAAAATAGAAGCAGTATGACCAGAGACACTGGAGCCAAACAGATTTGAACCTTGAAACTTCCACTTACTAGCTATGCACACAGTTTAGTATTTCTGTGTCTGAAATTATCATGAGGATGATAAAAGGGACATTGTAAAGATTAAATGAGTTAATACATCCAAAGTGCTTCAAGGGTAGGGAACATGCGGCCTTGGGGCTACTTGCAGCCTTCTGAATCCTTGACTGGAGCCTTTTGACTGAATCCAGATTTTATAGAGCAAATCCTTTTATTATAAGGATTGTAGAAGGGAAAGATGAAGCTTTTCTTGCCTCCTTTGATCCTTAAAAAAAGAACAATCTTGAAATAAAAGGCCGCAGGTTCCTCAGATTTTCTGGCTGCGTGATACCTAATCTTGTGTACCCACTTGAGGCATTAAATTTCTGAGTGTTTTGAGCCTGGGCTAACAAGGGAACTCCTATACATATTTGCAAGTTATAGAATTTAGGATTGAAGTACAAGTCTTACTAGCCCCTTCATTCCAGATTCTGTTCTGCTTTTGACCTTACTAGCTGTTGAAATGCTGATGTTAATCACTCACTTTTTACTTCATCCTTCAGGCTTGATATACACTACTGCTTTTTTTGTATCATATACCTTAGTTTCTTTTGTTAAAACAGTGTTCTCTTCTCTGGCTGTGCTCCAGTCTGAGGACAACATGGGCAATGATGATACAAGTTCTTGGTTCTGGTAGCAGGGTCTGTCCATCAGCACCAACCTGATTGCCAGCTAGCACTTATATTATACCATTCCTACCCCCTCCCCTTCTCACCCTTATTGCTTCTCCCTCACAGTGTCTCTCTGCTCTATCTTCTACTGCAATGCCCTTGACTCAGCTTTTTGAACTACAGTGTTGTATTCAGTTCTGTACTAGGTATGCCTAGCTTTTGTAATAGTGAAATGCTTGGGGCTTAAAGCACTTATCATTGACTAGTTGGTGATTTCATTTTTTTAACAAATGATTTAGTTACTAATTGCCATGGCTCTTCTGATTAAAGAAAGATTCTTGAAGGAGATAACATTTTACTTGCTGCCTGAATGAAATGGAAGAAAGTAGGTTGTATGTAGGAATGTTTGAAGCTTAGGATTCATTCTCAACTACTGTAAGAATATTATATGTAAGGCACTGGGGTTATAAATATTTAGTTCCTTTTCAACTCCAAATGATTGTTATAGTGGCAAATAATGTAAACATTGAAAGGAAAGAGAGATTGCTATGGATTAGAGAAGTTGGAGATTTATCTGTTCTCACTCAACAAAACCTTTCTGGGTAATTTCATGTATTTTCTTGAACCAAATTCTCTTGAGAATCTGGTAGTTCATCATAACAAAATTCATTCAGTTTATGGAACATATACTGATCTGTTATCTATGGGTCTTTGTTTGCATTCCTTCTGCCTGGAATAATTCTTACTGTTTCTTAAAATATCATCATAGGGGCCATAACTTTCAGAAGAGTTTAGTTGACCCATCAGCACTTGATTAAATGTTCTTGTGGTTCTCGTAGTTTCTGTTCTTCTCTATAGTAGCCTTTTTACATTATATTATAGCTGTCTTCACCAAATTGTTCAAGGAAAGCAGGAACTGGTTATGTAAGAATGCCTGGTATATAGATGCTTCAAAAATATTTATTCGTTGAATGAATGAGTAGGATATGGTAGAAGAGTTGGTCATTCTAGGCAAGGGGAGGAGGATGAACAAAAACAAGGAGTGTGGTATTGAACATAGCTGATTCTGGGGTAATGAATAGAACCATTTGACAGGAATGTTATATTGAAAAGAGAGGTTGGAGCATTATATGGCCAGATTAGGGAGTCTAGAGTTTATTTAATCAGAAAGGGCCAGTGAACTTTTAGAGAGAATAATACATGTTCTCATCAGTTTGATTAAGTAATATGGCCATGTCGGGAATTAGTATTTTTCTAATTTATTGTGTTAATATATTTGTAATACTCGTCAATGGATTAAACATATAACTGTGTATTTTGTAGACTACTGCTTTTTAAGGATTGTTCCAACATAGTTTATAAGGAAAAATTTAGAAAACTTGAATGAATGCTATTGAATAAATTGAATAATTGTCATTAAACTTTGCAGTTTGTTTTTATTAATCAAACTATTTTAGACTATGATAATTTAGAAATATAATTCAAATAAGGTAGTAATGTAACTTATTTATGGGGTTTCCTTCTTTTTTGTCGCTTAAAGGAAAATAAATGCTTACAGCTGTGACTTTTTTTTCTCTAGTATCTCCAGAGGCAGTTGGATTTTTGTCAGCTGTTGGGGTGTTTATTATCTTGATGCTGCTCCTTTTTCTCTATATTAATAAGAAGTTCTGTTTTGAAAATGTTGGCGGGTTTCCAGATCTTGGTTCAGAGTACAGTACAAGGAAGAATTCACAAGATAAAATTTGTAAGTATCACATTGTTCCTTCCCTTGTTTGTTCTTTTTACCTGTACTATTTATTTATTTATTGTAATGCATACAATAAAGAGGTTGATTTTGACATAGTAAACTAATGTTTGTAAGAGTAAAGGATCTACGCTTAAGTAAACTATGTTCAGGTATCTTTTTGTTGCCCACAGATTGCTAAGATATTGCAAAAATTGTCACAAAATGACATTTTAATTTTTCATGTATAAGGTATGCTTTTGAGCCTATTATATAAGCAGATATGTTTTAGGAAGAAGGAAATGTATTTATGTTGTATGTAGCTTAAATCCATTGTCCAGATAGCTCCCTAGAGAGTTTGTTCCAATAACTCTAGAGGACTTTTGAAAGTATTCACCCCTTTCCTCTACCTGCTGTTTAATTTTTAGCTGAAGGATAATTTTATTGTTTGGAAGAGGTGGTTTTACCTAGTAATTTACATATAAATTCTGATTATAAAAAATAGGATTCTACTCCCTCTGTTGGTACCATATTTTATTGAGTATTACTAGGTACTAGGAAAGCTGAAGGCTGTGATATCTTTTCTCTTATAGAAACATTTTTCTTGGAGTTATTTTAAGAAATTATTCTAAGTATTTTTTATTTGCTATTTTCAAAGACTGGCTTATATAAGTAATAGCAGGATCAAGTTGAGGATTATAAAAGCAAAGTTTTAATTTAGAAGAATTTTATGTGAAGCCCTATTACTCTAATGGATAAGGCACTAGACTCCTAATTTAGAAGAATTTTCAGGAACAATAGCTGAGAAATTTTGCCTTCTTTGGCTATGTATGCATATTATAGAGATGCTTTTCTAATAACTTATAAGTGATAGCCCCATTCCTTAAAGATTTTGTTATTGAATTATATTTCATGACTTTTGCATTAGGAAATTATAGTACTTCATATGGTTTTTATTTGGTTAAGTTCAGTGTTTCTCATACTCCAGTCCTGCTTTTTGATCATTTGTATAAAATGAACTGGTTAATGGTATCTTTTCTAGTGGTCTTCAGTAATTCTCTAGTTCAATGTTTATGAATTTTCTTTGGCTTAATAACCCCTTTACAGTATTAAAAATTATTAAAGACCCCCCAAAACTTTTGTTTATGTGTTTGTATATATTGATATGTACCATGTTAGAAGTTAAAACAGAAACATTTAAAAATATTTTTATCACTTTATTTTTTAAGAAAGCAAGACTATTACATGTTAATAGAAATAACATGTTTATAATTTTAAAAAACTATGTATTTTCCAAAGCAAAAAAAGTTTACAAAAAAATGAGAAGAGTGACATTGTTTTACACTTGTTGCAAATTTCTTTAATGACTAGAATAATACCAGACAGCTTGATTCTCATATATGTTTTTACATTCAATCTGTCAGGTACTCTCTAGAAAACTACAATGTTTACTTGTGAAAAAATAAGAATATAAAAGTTAAACATCCCTTTACTATTATTATAAAACTATTTTGACTGAAAATCTCTAAAAGATCTCATGGAACTTCTTAATTTTTCTGAGCCTGTTCTGTCAGTTATTAGATGGGAATAATAATATTTCCCAGAGATCTTGTAAGATCAAGTAAGATAATCACAATGTCTTACCAGCCCTTCAGCAGGTATCCATACCTGTTCTTCCCATTCTTACCTCTTTGCAAAGTTACGTTGATATTTTCTTTGTAATATTTTTCTTAATTTGAAGTGATAATGGTAGTTTGTTAGTAAGATAGTTTCCTTATGTAGACTATTAATAAATAAGCTAAAAATACATAATAAAAATTCTTTTTATACTTCTTCTTTCAGGTATAGAATAAAAAAACCAATAGTAGTTGAGGGGAAAATATTGTCTTGCTGCTGTTATGATAGCTGTGGAGTGGGAAAAAATGTCATTTCATTTAAGCCAAGTGGTTTGATTTCATTTTTTTGGAAGACTTTTTACTTCAGCATATTTTTTTTCCAATTCATAATGCATTTACAGAAAGATTAAAAGCTACAATGTGAACTGTTGTTGAGCTGATGAATAGCAACATTTAAGTAAAGGATAAATTCAAGTTCCAAAGTACCTTTTAGGAACAAAAGATTAGAAAATGGCATTTTTCAAAAATTTTCAGCAAAATCTACCTTCAGTGTCTTCTCTGGTAGACACAATCAGTAGTGCTGTAGAAGATTTAACCACTGCTGTTGGGGAGGTCAGCTATGCTTTAACTGACTCAGTTGCTGAGCAGGTAACAAGCATGATAAATGGCTTTCGCCCAGAAGAAGAAAACTCTACAACAGAAGAAGCTGTAGATATTAATAAACAAAAAAATGCAGTGTTAACAGAAGGCTCCCAAAACAGTAATTGTCAGAAAACACAATCTGATTTAGAGCACAGAGAAAAACAAATAAATTCTTACAATACTTTATCTCCACAAAAGCAAGATCAAGGAATGCATGAAGAAAGAGTATTTAAACATACTAATTATAAGCATCAGACTCTATCAGACTATCAGGAAATGGGTAATACCAGTGATTGTTCTTTGAAAGGCCACATGAGTAATAGTGGGATATCAGTTATCAAACAGAATGCAAGAGCTGGATATACTTGTCAAGAACTTGAAAGTACTGACATATGTGAAAATACTGGATTAGGAGTCTCCAGTAGTAGTAAGAAAACTTTAAAGGAGGTAAGATACCAAGAAATGAAAGGAAATCAGAAGAATTCCAATGGAATAAACATATATGAGCAAAAGAAATGCATTGGGACAGATAATGATAAACTAGAAGAAGGTAGTGAATCTCAACAAGTATTGTGGGGAAGAGATCAAGAGAAAATGGGGCACTTCAATAAATATAAACATCTTACTCATTTAGAGCATTCTGATCATTTAAAGAAAGCTGGAAAAAATATTAAGAGTAAAGGATTTACAGGGAAGGAATGTTCAGGAAATGAATGTTCTATAAAAGATACTTTCACAAGCAATAGACGTGTGATGCAGAAATCCTTTATGAAAGAAGAAACACATCTAGTGCTGTCAACTAATTCTAAAGATAAGTTACCTGGAAAAATCAAGAAGCAAATAAACCCAGCAAAATTCTACAAAGTTAAAAGAGATACAGAAACAAAGAGAAATGACACCATTTCTGCCAAGAAAAAAACAGCAAAGAGTAAAGATGAAAAATATTGTAAGATAATACCAGAAAAAGGTGAGGTCTCCCAATGTTGGTTTACACATGACAAAATATTCTCATGTTCAAATTAGTAAAACATCATACAAATTTCTCAACTTTTCTATACATGTCTGTATAGCTATTGTAAGACTTTCTTGAATTCTGTTACTGGGAAGCATTTTTAAAGTCATTCAGTATTTTTTTCTAAAATTATTTCAGGAGCATTTGTACAGCACTATTGCTCCTGATCCCTGCATTATTTGGCCTATTTTTCAGCAGCATGAACTTTTTTTAATGTCCATTTATTTTATAACCCCAAACTCTTATGTTTTTCTTAAGTAATATGCATATTTTTGTTATAATTTATTTGGTGTTGTAAGATCAAGGAGCAACTTTTAAGTAAAGGACAAATTCAGCTTTCAAAGTGGTTGATAGTTTGAGAAGAGAAAATTCTGCTATCATACCTTAAGAATTAGAATTAGTTGCATTTTAAGGTATGTGTGTGTGTGTATTTTTTTTTTTTAAAAGAGATGCTGGTCTCTGCCGCCCAAGCTGGAGTGCAGTGGCATGATCATAGCTTCCTACGGCCTCCAACTCCTGGGCTCAAGCTATTATCCCACCTCAGCCTCCTGAATAGCTGAGACTATATATACGCATCACCATCTCTAGCTAATTTTTAGATTTTTTGTAGTGATAGAGTCTTTCTGGGTTGACCAGGCTGGTCTCAAACTCCTGACCTCAAGTGATCCTCCTGGGCTTCCCAAAGTGCTAGGATTATAGGCATGAGTCACTGCACCCAGCTGTATTTTATATTTGTATAACTAATTTCTTTGTAGAATGTTGCTTTTCAGATCTGTCCTTATAAGATCTATATTAAATGCTTTATATTTTTCCTTGAGAGCAATAGATTTTATTTTATTGAATAACATGTTTCAGTATATTCTTTATTTAGCTAGCTTTTAAAAATTTTATGACTGCTCTGTTTACAGTGAGTATATGTGTACATAAACAATCTATTATCATTCATAAGTTCTCTATATAGAATTAAGATTCTGACTAAGCATTTATAGTTTTCAGACATAATATTTATGAATCTATTCTTTTCTGAATGTATTTATCTTCGTTCATTCTTTACAAGGATTTTGTTTCTAGTCCTTATCTTAACTATTGTTATTGTTATTAAATTTTAAGCCTTTTTAATTTTGTGAAGGCAAAAAGTGGAAACCAAACAAACACATGTATATGTATAGAGAAAATAATTCAGGCCAGTGTAATTTCTGACTTTGACATCACATTATTTCAAAATTTCCATTAATCTTTTGGTGTGTTCTAATCAAATAATGCTGTTCTCAGTTAAAGAGATGAAGAAGCTCTTGCTGTGGCAGGTTTTATGCTCCTTAACACAGTCACTCTGTTGTCACTAAGGACATTTCTGCATCTGATATTGATTTAAATATTTAGTTATGAACGTCAGGAAGATTCATTATAGCTAATGAGGATTGTATTGGCTCAAGAAACTGCAACGGTGTGAACAATGCGGTGCATACTTGTTAACCCAAAGTGAATGAACAGGGTGGCCTTATTGATCAGTGTTCACAAGGCATTTTGTTCTATGCTGATGTAAAGTTGAAAAATATTAGGTGCTATATTTAGTGTCAATCGGTGTCAGTAGTTTTGGAAAATTCATTATGTTTTTCAGACAGTTCAAATTGTGCTGAACGTCTCAAAGATTTTTACAGCTGTGCAAAAAAAAACACACAAAAAATGGGCGGTACCTGTGGTTCAAGGAGTAGGGCGCTGGCCCCATATACCTGGGGTGACGGGTTCAAGCCCAGTCCCAGCCAAAACTGCAAAAAAACAACAACATTACACTCAGTTTCTACTGCTAGTACTTTTGATAATTCCTCGGTTATTTCCATTTACTGCGAATCTGATCATATGTTCAAAAGTAAACTCACTTTTATTTATAAAATATACTTACAGAAATTTTTCTGTAAGTTCAGACTCTTTTAACAAAAAATTGAGTAGCAGTAGAAATGAAGAAGGCTTTTTTAAGTTCTGCTACATAACTGCATATGTAATAGGGATCTCCTATTTATCAGTTATATGGGCTGGAGAGACCTATCCAGAATGGTAGATGAACTAAATAAAAAGAAATGCAACTTTTGAAAATATATTGGAGTCTATTAGCAGTTTTTTTGAATGTCAAATTCAGTGATTTTTGATTCCTGTCTTTTAGTTTTTCTAATAAGTAGGCTTATTACTTGAAGTAGCAAAAATGAAGAAATAAAGCTAAATAATTTATGCATTATTTTATTCAGAAGGTAATAAGGGAATGGGCTTCTAAGTACACGAGAAGTAGCAGTACAATTTAAAATTTTTTGTTTTCATTAAGAAGCATGTTGATAACTAAAGAAACCAAACATCTGTCAAGTATTCCAGACTATAGTTAGTACTAAAACATTCAGTGTTCCAAAAATTGTTTCAAAAGTTATTTTACCCATAGATTAACCTTTCATACAGCTGAACCATAATATTGCTAGTACCTCTAGCTTCTGACATAGGGATTATAAAATATAGAAAGAAGAATAATTTTCTTCCTTATTAATAAATTCAGGGGCATATTAGGTAACATTTTGTAATAGGGGAAGTTTGACTATAGGATTGTTACCATACTCTAGGGACTCAGAGACCTCCTGCTGCCTTAATACCGAAGGTGGAGGGGTCAGAATCTGATGCCACTGAAGCAGGTTTTCACATATCTGGTTACGCCGGACAACCGAACATGAGAAAACAAACTGTCAGTGGGATCTGTCCCTAGCCACCCAATTTGGATTGATGTGTGACTGTTAAGATATACCACAGAATGGTAACAGCTCTGAACTGGGAGTCAGAGGGCCTTTGTTCTAGATTGGGTCTGCCATCATCTCAGTGCTGCCTGATAGAACTTTCTACAGTGATGGAATTTTACCTGTACAGTAACCACTAGCCACATGTAGCTCCTGAGCACTTGCAATGTGGCTAATAGCATGGGGATCTGGATTTTAAGTTTTATTTAATATTAATTAGTTTAAATTGAAATAGCCACATGACTATTCACTACACATTAGGCAGTGTAGTACATAGTGCTACTCATTCATGGCTTTATTTTACTGAATTAAAAGTGGAACTTAAACTGGATAACACCTAAGCTCCTTCTAACTCTAAACATTTAATTTCTGTCCTATATTTTAACATTACTTACTCTGCTTTTCACTACAATTTCAACTTTGATTCCTTTATTACAGATGATTTCAACTGAGTATGAAGAAAAAAATAAGATTGAACTAATAAATTCTACTTGCTGTGGTTTCTTCATCTTTCTAGAGTTGTTTTATAATTGTGGGCAAGTTACATCTTGGTATAAGTGAATGTTAACATGATGCAGTTTCAAAAACTTTATTTAAAAAATGATAACTAGTTCTTTTAAAAATAATTTAAATTTATACCTCTTAAAAATTTTATTTGAACTTTAGGTGTGTTTAAGTAGAGTTTTCCTAGTAATCCCATCTATCACAGATAATAAGTATTCACAGTTTGAGGTTTATCCTTCTAACATTTTTGTATGTGCATACATACGCTGCAGTGTGTGTATATAGATATTTTTATTCACTGGGAATATGATTATACCCTCTGTCACCTTTTCTGTTAACATGGTGTTATAATTACTCTTTCCCTCTGAGTCCTTGTTTTTAATGACTATATATTATCTTCTTGAATAGATATATCATGGTTTACTTAACCAAGGCCCACTGATAGACATTTAGGTTTTAATCTTATTTTGTTTTTTTTCCTGCCAATAAACAAAATTCAATGAATTAATCCAAAGTACCGTATATACTCGAGTATAAGCCGAGTTTTTTCCGGCACAAAATTTGCGCCGAAAAACCCGAACTCGGCACAAATTTTGTGCCGGAAAACTCGGCTTATACTCGAGTATATAATCTTTGCTCATTTATTATTTTCTTAAGTTGGATTTTTAGAAATGGAATAGGTAAATTACTAGAAATGTGTCGAAGATTATGAGGATTTAAAAGTTTGATATGGTTTGCCAAATTGCACTCCAGGAAAGTTATGCTATTAAAGCTTTCCTAGAGAGAAAAATACATGCCCTTCCACTTCTGTTTCACTTGCTAGAACTGAGAATTGTCAGTTTTGAGAACGTTAGCCAATTTGAGAATGAGAAATGTGTCTTGTGACACTAATTATTTGAATCAGATCCATGTGTACTAGCAATACTGATAACTTCATTTGTATGTTACTAATCCTTTAAAAAAATTGTGTAAAACAGCAAAAAAATTGTGTAAAACAGTTGTGTAAAACAACAACTATTTACTATAGTTTCCTTTATATGTAACATGGTTGAAAATCTGTGTGACTAACATTGTTTATATAACTGGAATGTACAAACTGATCTTTTTTTATTAAAACATAAAAATCTAAAGCCTAGACATCTTATGGGAAAAAACTAAAGCTCAAAATTCAGGTTATACATAGGGTGCTAAAATAAATAAAATAAATAAATAAATAAATAAATAGTTTATATATGCATACACACATTTTAAGAAAGGAAAAAACTATTAAAATAATGTGTGCCAATGACAAAAGATGAATACAAGTCATATTGGAGCACCTCTTGTAATTGTAGAAGTCAACTTGAGTATTAAAAATTTAATATAGTTTTTTCCTTTCTTAAAATGTGTATGCATTTTAGCACCCTCTGTATGCATATATATGTATGTATATAATATATATTTGTGTGTGTGCATATGTAAGTGTGTGTGTATATATATAACTTTAGCAATTTTGCCATTTTTTATTACATTAAAATTATTTTTTAGAAGAGGCCCAAAAGGGCCAGTTAAGTAAGGGGAGGGGGGCCCCCCAAATTATAATTTGTTTTCCTTGTCATTCTAAATAGATAATTCCTACATGGACAAAGATGAGCATGGCTCATCCTCTGAAAGTGAAGATGAAGCACTGGGTAAATATCACGAGGCCTTATCCAGAACACACAATTCCAGACTACCCTTGGCAGATTCTAGACAAAAGAACTACGCTTGGGAAACAAGACAAAAGTACAGTCCTCTATCTGCAGAGTATGATGGATACAGTAGTGAAGCATCCATAGATGAAGGTAAGATAGGTTATTTTATTTTTTTACATGCCATACTGTATTATTAGATTACTTGTGCCTGAAATTCTAGGCATCTGATTCCACGATAAACAAGAGAGCACATAGAGTAGAGTCAAGTTTTGAGGAATGTAATTTATTCAAATTCAAATCTTTGGGCTTAAGCCAAAAATCAAAACCAATACCAAAACACCCACAAGTGAGCACACAAAATAATTTCAATAATGTGATCATTGTAGCTCTCATTTCATAGTGAACATATGCCTAATAAGCATGAGATGGAAGATGTGAATCTACTGTTCTCTCAGGTGGAATTAGTTCCTATACCTGTTACAGGAGCTGGCAGAGTCTAAGCATCTCATGGTTCTGAATATGATTCCAGGATGTAAATGTACGCTTCTTCATTCAATATGGCCCCTAAACATCAGCCAAATGCTTCACATGGCACATCGCAGAATAAATGGTAATCTGTTCTGTGCGGGAGGAAAAACTATCTGAGGTGGCTTTCTTGAGAGCTGGCACTGTGCTTTAAAATTTAAGACATATTTAATGATTTTAGTGATTTCAAGGGTTTTTTTGTCCCTAATTGATTTTGCCTTATGTACTGAAACTGACTTGAGAACTCAACCTGTGTAGAAGATACAAGTCTATTGTAGATGTTTTTGCATCTTTGTATAACATCAGTAAAAAAGGTTTGCCATTAATCGAAGTATATTTCCACATTAATAGAATGTATGATTACTCCTTGTAATTGCTATCTTTTTACCCCAAAGTAAAGGAAAGAACAATATATCCTAGATGACATTTTTATTATTATACACAAACACAAACTGTTCTTGGTTTTGTAGTGATAATTTGTGTTTTAAGGTGTGTTACTATTGATATGTATTGCAACACTTGCAATTGTCAAAGAGACCAGATCATGTATTTTTATATTTGTCTTCATGCTAACTAATGACTGATACAGCTCATTTTTATTTCTGCTAGTACACAGGTATTATAATAATAATTGAATGCTGAGTTTTGCTGTGTAGCTTGGTTATCATGAGATACAAGGAAAGAAGAGAAAAATATTAGATATGTACTATGCCCTCAAAAACATGGTTTTAGTACTAGGGGAAACAAGACATGCTTACAAAGATAACCAAATAATGCAAAGCTGGAAAACTAGTACTCAACTTATGTACATCTCTAACACATGAATAAAAGAACAGAAGAGAATGTCTTTTGAAATCTGATCTTTGTTGACACTCTGGCTCTCTCTCTTAGCATATTACCTATGGAAGTATAGTTCATGGTTTTTAGGTTTGTTTCATTGTCTCTAATATGTGGTCAATACTGACCTTGAAAATTAATTGATATATGGGTATGTGGTATAGTTTTTGGCATGGCATCTGCTAGCTAATAGTAAGTGGTGAGTAAATGCAGTTAAAGATGATGGTAGTGAAAACAGTGAAGATAATGATAAGTAGTCTTGAGTTGGCCATCTGTGATCCATAACACTACTCTTTTTGAACACACATTCAGGATTTCTCCCCCATTTACTCTTTTTCTTTCACCCCTGTACCTCTGTGTTGTCTTGATAGCTTCTTCTCTGTCATTTTGTTATTCTAGGATGACTTTATGGCCTATGAGAAGAGCAGTGAGTTTGTGTCTGTAGAATGTGCAAATGGAGGTGACTGTCCTTGTTAAAATGATGTCACTGGGTTTTAGAATGATGAGGGGACCAACAGATGACGTAAGATTATAGTGGACTGAGAAAATGGCTTGTATATTACAGGTTATTTCCTATTGAAAGATCAAAGGTAGAAATAGGTTCAGTGGAATAGAGAAAGAACAAGAGATTTTGATTAGAGAGGGAGATTGCAGACTCCAAATCATAGGGAAAAGCAATTTTCATTGATAGATAATAAATTCTAAACATAACTGACAGGCAAAGGTGCAAAAGTACTTATAAAATCCTGGAAAGTTTTAGGGAGAGTGAAATGCCATTCATTGGAGAAGGTATGAGAGGGCTTCAAAGATAATATGGTATTTCATTTCAACTTTTAAGAATGGGTAGAAAGTTTGTGAAAACACTAAGTAGAGATATTTCATATAGTAGGAATCTCATAAACTTTGATGTGTAAAGTAGAAAAATGTAGAGAATATTTCAGGAACAGAGAAGTCCTCTTGACTACAATATAAGTACATACAAATACAAATAGGGAAATAGAAGATAAAATTGGAAAGAAAGGTGAGGTCCAAAGGCTGGAGTGCCTCTTGGCCAGGAAGATTGTGTGTAATTTTTTAGCCAGTGAGAACTCACTAAGGATTTTTCACCAAGGAACCGTGATCTGGGATGTAATTCAGAAAGAATAATTTAGCAGGAAGAAGACTATAGAAAAAAAACATGAATTACAGAGATCTTTGGAGTTGTCTATGTGGAAAATGATAAAAATCTGAATTATAGTAGTGGCAACAGGAATATAGGAAGATAGAAGAGATACAATGGAGGCAGAATTTGGAATAGTAGGAAACAGAAAGGTAGTATATAAGATGACTGTGGTTTCCATCATGTATGATTAGGAGGATGATGAGGTCATTACTAATATAAATGCAAAATGTGGAGAGGGATATGTTTTTTGCTGGAAGCGGGGAGTGAGTATAAGATATGGTAAGTGATTTCATCATGTGATGAGGCAGGATATTTAAGAAGTTGGAATTGGCTATGAAGCTTATAATCAGGAACATGATTGGGGGAAAAAATTTCAGGTCATATATGCTCAAAGAATAGAAACTGGGGGAATGGATTAGTTGATGAAGGAAAATATGTGAAGATAAGGTCATTTCTATTAACAGGAGAATTAAAGGTGTCACGTAAATAGAAGAAACAGTAAAAGAGATAAAGAAAAGAATCAGGAGAATGTTATATGTGTTTTACCAGGCATAGAAGAAGTGTTCTAAGGAGAACAGATAGGTTGGAGAGGATGAGAATTGAAACAAGCACCTTTGTTCAGGAGAAGTTGATCAGTAATTTTCAGTTGAAGTTTTACTACAGTGGAGTAATAAGGAAATAAGTCAGATTGAATGTTGATAAGGAGAGAAAAAGTGGTAAGAAAATGTACATTTGCTGCCTACACTTTCTTAGAACCTATTCACTTTCTCCTTACCAACTTTGAGAATCAAGAAAGAGAGGTAGTTGAAGCATTTTTGTAACCACTGTACACCTCTGCCACCCACCCACTAACTGTAACACTCATCTCATATGTACTTGGGAAGGAGGGGAATTTGCTTCTAATATAAATGTATGTCTCTACCAGATGGTTGCCCCTCAGCACAGCTGCCTTTGCAGAAACATGCTCATTGCATGACTGCTCACCTAAGAGGACTACTGGGTATGATTCTCTGGGTGGGATTTGGTTCATTTTCCTGAGGCACAACTAAAGGGATGACAGATTAGGCTACACTTCTTACTGCTCTGGCCTTTTATTATGCATGTTACCACCACAGTTTATAAAGATGAGATTTGACTGATGAAGGTTGAGATAAATAAAAGGTATTACAGGGTAGAAGGAAAAATACTTTAAAATATACATTTTTTATATCACATAGTGTTATCTCCTTAATGCTGCTTGCAGGAATATTGAACCTTTTGACTTCTCTACACCACATTGGAAGAGGAACACTTGTCTTGGGACACACATTAAACACACATTTTGTAGTATCTGCCACCACAGATAAGCAAATATCTCCTCCTCACTTAATCTGCATGTGGTCCATGGCTGTGGGTTGGACACCCCTGCACTGTTTTGTAATTCCTTGATTAATTTTGGTAGAGAAGGTTTGGAACAGCTAATATTAGAAACTAATGTGCAAGATAGAAAAGGTTAAAGAGGTCCTCAGGAGGAGTTAGGAGACCAGTTCAAGGGGACTTTGACTCGAGCTCCTGCTCTTGTCTGACTGTTAGTTTCTGTACACATTGTCATGTTTGATCTTTTTGCAGTTTATTCTATAGGTAAAGCTATCCCCATTTTGGAGAAATGAGACTTTAGGTCGATTAAGTACTTTTTAACCTAAGTCATATAAGTTATAAAAACTATATCCTCAAATCGACTGTAAAATTAATGTTGTTTGACTTTTGTTAGGTCATTACTGCTACTTTAATATTCTCCCCAAGTCCATTTCCTACAAGATGAACCCCTTTGGTTGATCCTTTAGAGCAGTTTATATATTATGAATCTGAAATACAGGTATTCTAAAACAAGTAAGAAAATGTAATAGTGTATTTGTTGATCATGTTTTCTCCTCTAGGTGGCCACATTAATCTTCTGGGGTTTTTTTTTTGGACTACAAAAGGGATGACATCTGTAAGAAATTTTTCTAGGGAAATATAAACATTAAAATATTGTATCAAATTCTTTTTGTTCAGTTTTATTTTTATTGTGTTGTACTTAAAATTAAGAGCATTTTCTGATAAATCTCTTATTTTAAAAAGGTCAGAGTCAAATATGGTTGTGGATATCTTGTTTAATTGCTGAACTAGACTAACTTCTGAAATTCCATTCATACTAACTGATAACTTAATGTTTTTTGGCTCAGCGCCTGTGGCTCAAGCAGCTAAGGCACCAGCCACATACACCTGAGCTGGCGGGTTCAAATCCAGCCTGGGCCTGCCAAACAACAATGATAGCCAGGTATTGTGGCGGGCGCCTATAGCCCCAGCTACTTGGGAGGTGGAGGCAGGAGAATCGCTTGAGCCCAGGAGTTGGAGGTTGCTGTGAGCTGTGATGCCATAACACTCTACCCAGGGTGACAGCTTGAGGCTCTGTCTCAAAAAAAAAAAAAAAAAAGAGAATGAATAACTTTCCATTTTTATAGGAGAAGCTGATTAAAGATAATTCTATATAAAGATTAATTTAGTGTAAAATTATTAAAATGTCTTCATATTTATAATTTTTTATTCTTAGTTTACCATATGTACATATATGTGTGTGTGTATATATATACATTTTATATGTATATATTTTTATATATATAGATAATGGCAAGCCAAATTATTATAATTATATGATGTTTTGGGGGGCATGTTAACTTAAAAAATAATTTCCAGCATTATTTATATCTTAGGGTATGTAGCTCATTTATTTTTTTTCTATTATGGCTACATAGACGCTCCATTCTAATAATTTTGATGTTATCTTACAGTTAGGGCCACTAAAATATATTTATTTATTCTTTTTATTTAAATTTTACTTTTATATATTGATACTTAAGAGTAATCCATTATTTATGTTTACATTTCCTTTAAGTGCATTTTAACTGTTTTATAAGGATTATACCATTAATTTCCACAGTTTCTTTTTGTAAATTTATTTTTTCTCAGCAAATTTTCAAGTATGCAAGCTTCCTCTAGCTCTCTGCTTTCTTTTGGTGCTTCTTGTTACTTCTCTGATGAATCCTAGTGTTCTCTCTTAGACAATCTGAAATGTGAGTATCTGCTTACTATTCTGGATCCTTTACATGGAAGAGGTACATTCTACCTGAATCTAGTTGGCCATCTTAAGCTCTTAGCAGTTTGTTTGCGAAGTGATAACGTGAAAAAATTCTGTCTGTATTTTCCAGAATTCTTTGATACATCACAAAAAAGTATAGTGACTTAGAATAGTGAACATTAAATATATTATGGTTGACCCTTGAATAACACAGAAGTTAGTGGGGCTAATCCCCCCATGCCATCAAAAATCTATATATAATTTTTGATTTCCAAAAAAATTTAACTACTGTTGATGAGAAGCTTTACTAATAAAATAAAGTTAACTAATGCATATTTTGTGTGTTACGTGTATTATATGCTATATCATAACAAAAAAGTATGCTTGAAGAATGTGATCAAGAAAATCATAAGGAAGAGAAAATATGTTTATCATATGTGAAGTGAAATTGGATCATCATAAAAGTCTTCATTCTCGTTGTTGTCATGTTGATTAGGTGGGGGAAGATGGTGGGTTGGTCTTGCTCAGGGTGGCAGAGGTGGAAGAAAATCCACATATACGTGAGTAAGTGGATCTGTGCAGTTCAAACCCGCATTGCTCAAGGGACAACTGTACATAGTTTAGATTTTTGACAAACTTCTTTTTCATTTCGGTTTTGTTGTTTATGAACATTGAATTGTTTACTGTATATGTATGTTTTTAAAATATGGAGGCAACTTAAAAAGAAACTAATCTTTCTACTACATTTTTAGTATTTTGGATATCTTTTTATATACTAGGATTAATTACTCCCAATGGAGTGGAATTTTTTATATATTTTTATAGTATTTGTGTCTATTTTTTAATGTGGTAAAAATATTTATAACATAAACCTTACCATTTTAACCATTTTTAAATGTGCAGTTCCATGGCATTAATTACATTCACATTGTTGTGCAACTGTCCATCTCCAGGATTTTTCGTCATCCTAAATGGAAATTCTGTGCTCTTTAAAATAACTCTCAGTATCCCCCTTCCCATCCTCTAATAACCAGTACTCTACTTTCTGCCTCTATGAGTTTGACTATTCTGAGTTCCTCATATAAGTGGAATCATACTATGTTTTTCCTTTTGTGTCTGGCTTGTTTCAGTCAGCAAGCATAATGCCATTAAGATTCATTCATTAGGTAGCATATATCAGAATTTTATTCCTTTTTTCCTCCAATTTTTTATTGTGATAAAATAAACATATCATAAAATTTACTGTCCTAACCATTTTTCAGTGTGTAATTCTATGGTTTTAAGTTCAGTCCTACTGTTGTGCACTGTCACTACCATGTATCTCCAGAACTCTTGTTTTCATCTTGCGAAGCTGAACTCTCTGTCCATTAAACAGTAACTCCTCATTAACCTTTGCCCCCAACTCCTGACAGCTATCACTCTACTTTTCATCTCCATGATTTTGACTACTCTTAAGTACCTCGTATACATGGAATCATGAATTGCTTGTCTTTTTGTGACTTCCATTTAGCATAATGTCCTCAAGGTTCATACATTTGTAATGTGTGTCACAATAACCTTTTTAAAGCTGAATAAAGTATGTACCACATTTTGCTTATCCATTCATCCATCAGTGGCCACTTGTATTGCTTCTGTATTTTAGCTGTTATGAATAATTCTGCTGTGAATATGGGTGTACAGATATTTCTCTGAGACCTTGTTTTCAATTCTTTTAGTTATTTACCCAGAAATGAAATTGGTGAATCACATAGTTCATGTAGTAATTCTTTTTTTAATTTTTTCAGGAGCTGCCATTCTGTTTTCCACAGTGACTATACCATTTTACTTCCCTTCCATTAGTGTACAAGGATTCCATTTCTCCTTCGTATCAACACTTGTTATTTCCTGAGTTGTTGCTTTGTTATAGGCATCCTAATTGGTAGAGGTGATGTCTCATTATAGTTTCTATTTGATTTACCAAATGAGTAGTGATGTTGAACATATTTTCACATGCTTATTGGCTATTTGTATATCTGCTTTGAAGAAATGTCTATTCAAGTCCTTTACCCATTTTGGAATTAGGTTATTTGTCTCTTTATTGAGTTTTAGAAGTTCTCTCTATATTTTAAATATTAATTGCTTATCAGATAATTGATTGGCCGATATTTTTTCCTCTTCTGGGGTTGTACTTTACCCTGTAGATAGCATATTTTGATAAACAAAATGTTTTAATTTTCATGAAGTCCAATTTGTCTTTTGTTTTTGTGTTTTTTTTGTTTTTTGAGACAGAGTCTCACTATATCACCTTTGGTAGAGTGCTGTGGCCTCACAGCTCACAGCAACCTCAAACTCTTGGGCTTAAGTGATTCTCTTGCCTCAGCCTCTCAAGTAGCTGGGACTATAGGCGCCTGCCACAATGCCCAGCTATTTTTTTTTTGTCGCAGTTGTCATTGTTGTTTAGTAGATCCGGGCTTGTTTGAACCGCCAGCCCCCACATATGTGGTTGGCGCCCTAACCACTGAGCTATGAGCGCTGAGCCTATTTTTTCTTTTGTTGTCTGTGTCATTGGTGTTCTGTCCATGAAATTTGCCAAATCCATTGTCATGAAGCTCTTTATGTTTTCTTCTCAAAGTTCTATACTTTTAAGCCTTACATTTAGGATGTGATCTGTTTTGAGTTAATTTTTGTGTTTGGTTTTTGATAAGGGTTTGATTTTGTTCTTTTACATTTGGATATCCACTTTTCCCTATACCATTTGTTGAAGACGATCTCCCACATTGTTGAAAATCATTTCACCATATATGCAAGGGTTTATTTCTGGACTCTATTCATTCCATTCCATGGGTTTATATGTTTATGCTTTATGACAGTACCACAGTATATTGATCACTGTAGTGTTATCGCACATTTTCAAATCAAGAAGTATAAGTCTTCCAGCTTTCTTTCTCTTTCTCAGAATTAAGGATAATTTGAAATGCTATGTGAATTTTAGGATTTTTTATATTTCCCCAAGAAATGTCATAGAAATTATGTCATTTAATGAGATTGCATTAAATCTGTAGATTGCTTTGGGTATTATTGACATCTTAGCAGTAGTAAATCTTCTAATCCATTAACATAGTATGTTTTTTCATTTATTTATTTATTTAGTTTTTTCAGCAAAGTTTTGTAGTTTTCACAGTACAAGTCTTTCACTTCTTTGGTTAAGTTTATTTCTAGGTATTTTTAATACTTTTGGAAATAGAATCGCTTTCTAAATTTCCTATTTTAGAATTGTTTGCTATTAGAGTATAGAGATGCCACCGATTTTTGAGTTTTCACTTTCTGTTCTGCTGCTGTACTAAATTTATTAGTTCTAATAGTTTTTCTGAAGTGGAATCGTTCAAGTTTTCTACATGAAAGACCATGTCTATGGACAGAGATAATTTTCCCTTTTCCTCTCCAACTTTGATGCCTTTTATTTCCTTTTCTTGCGTTATTGTTCTGAGTAGGAGTTTAGTGTTATGTTGAGGAGAAGCAGCAAAAGTAGACAACCCTGGAGTTCTCCTAATTGTAGAGGTTAAACTTTCATTCTTTCACCATTGAGTATGTTGTTTCCTGGGGTTTTTCATGTGTGGCTAGTACTATGTTGAGCTAGTTTCCTTCTATTTCTAGTTTATTGAATGTTTTATCATTAAAGGTGTTGAATTTTATGAAATGCTTTTTTCATACCCATTGAGATGATCATGTGAATTTTTCCCTTCATTTTGTTGGCAGTGTATTATATTGATCCAGTTCATAGAAAAATGTATAGAGTAAAAAGTACCAGGGCTTTCCTTTAATTTCCTATCACATGGTTCCCTATGGCTGACATGTCTTCTTCTAGAGCAAGATATTAGGAGAGGACAGAGACCTTTGAAAGAACTGCAAAGAATAACCAGTTGGAAAATGTATTGGAGATCCCAGCTTGAGTCATGACTGTTTCCATTACTGGAATTTAGGCATGTCTGGCAAATTGGTAAGAAACACCAACTGAAATATGTTGTAAGGAAGCTGAAGAGTCTTTTTGGGAAAGACTTCAACTTTGTCTATTCTTGGGGTTCAGAGATGTTCATGGCTGTTGGACGGAAAGGGGAGTCTGAGAGAAAACCACTTGCAAGAGCAGCTTCCTGAGAGAGTTTTTGGATCCAGGCAGAATGAAATTGGCTCAGGAATAAAAACTTGGTCTTGGTCAGTATGAAAAGACAGTTTTAAATGTAGCTTGGCATGTGCATCTAGTGATAGTATCATAATATTTTTCTTCTTTAGCCTATTGATATGATGAATTGTATTCATTGATTTTCAAATATTAAACCATCCTAGCATATCTGGAATAAAACATACATGGTTCTGGTCTTTATTCATTGTCGGATTTGATTTGCTAATGTTTTGTTGGAGATTTTTATATCTCTGTTCTTGAGAGATACTGGTCTCTAGTTTTCTTATGATGTCTTTGTCTATTTTTAGTATTAGGATGAGCCTGGCCTTATACAATGAGTTAGAAGTATTCACTCTGCTTCTATCTTCTGAAAGAGAGTGTATAGAATTGATACAGTTTCCTCTTTAAATGTTTAGTAGAATTTACCCTTGAATACATTTGGGCCTGGTGCTTTCTGTTTCGGAAGGTTATTAATAATTGATTTGATTTTTTAAAATAGATATATACCTATTCAGATTGTCTATTTCTATTTGTGTGAATTTTGGCAGATTGTGTTTTTCAAGGCATTGGTCCATTTTATTTAGGTTATCAAGTTTATAGTCATAAAGTTGTTCATAATATTCCTTTGTTACCTATTTAATAACAATGGGATGAGTAGTGATGGAGATTGGTATTTTTCCCTCAGATTATTTTTTTGTTAACAGCTTTTACCTGATTCGTATCTGAGGTCTATGGTGAGCAAGGGAGCTATGGGAAGACCTGAAAAAGCTGTTTTAATAAAGCCTGTAATTCCTGCCTATTGTTTGGGGACTCTTTATAAAAAAAGAATAACATAAAGGAGAGAAAGCCATTCTTTCCCTCCTTGCTAGGGACTACCACACACTTTGTCACCTTCAGGACTTGGATGACTATTCCTGGAAGTACAATAGGACAGTAATACTTAGTGGAGTGCTTAGATGTCATGGCAGAGTATAGTTTCTCCTTTATTTTCTCAGCTGTCACTCTTTTTCGTAAAGAATGGTGTCATTGAAATCAACTGAAGTGTTAGATTATGAAAGAGTAAGTACACTGCTATCATTTGTATTTAACTCAAATATTTTGTACATTACCAACATAATAGAATGGCATCCACACAGATGAATTTCAGTGGCGTATCAATCAGTTGCTACCAAATCCTTAGGAAAAAGAGCACTCTTTTCTACCCGTTCTTCCTACTTCTTTTCCTCTTCTGTTATCTTTCTACCACCATCTATTACTCTTAGGTTGCCCTAAGCACTTCATCAGGTTTATCCCACTCAAAGTATCTCTTATTTTCCAATCATGTTTTCTTCTCTCACAAGTAGGAAGATTCTTTACCATTAAAAATTTCTAAGTTATTGTTTATTGTTTACCAAAAAAAGAAGTTAAAAAAGGAGGCAGAAGAAAACTTAATCAGACATTAAAACATAAAATCATAATTATTATGGTAGTGACTCATTATACTTGCTTATTTTATTTTTCTTATAAGTGATTCTGACATTATTACTCAGTAAAAACCCCTCACTGAGAAAAGGAGTATAAATATAGGACTTCCTAGTGTACCATATCCCTACGTTGAACACTTCCTTAAGCTAACCTAATTTTCAAAGACTAGACATGTACCACATGTATGTATCAGTACAGTAGACCTAGTTCCTCATGTTAACCACCTCCATAAGTTGACTGGTTTATTATAATCCCGTGGATAGTCAACTTACTGGTATTCTACTATAGTGACAAATAAGTAACTGGAATTGAAGGATATATCAATGCTGTTGGTTTCTTTTCTTTTTTTTTTTTTTTAACTTTTCCTAAGTCTAAGTTTATTTTATTTATTTATTTATTTTTTATTATAGATAAAAATATGCACCATAGATGTGGCCTGACCCATTACCCTCCCTCCACCCAAACCTCCCCCCTCCCTTCCCCTTGGTCCTTTCCCCATAGTCTTGTGGTATAGTTGGGTTATAGCCTTCATGTGAAAGCTATAATTTAGCTTCATAGTAGGGCTGAGTACATTGGATACTTTTTCTTTCATTCCTGGGATACTTTGCTAAGGAGAATATGTTCCAGCTCCATCCATGTAAACGTGAAAGAGGTAAAGTCTCCATCTTTCTTCAAGGCTGCATAGTATTCCATGGTATACATATACCACAGTTTGCTAGTCCATTCCTGGGTCGATGGGCACTTCGGCTTCTTCCATGACTTAGCAATTATGAATTGGGCTGCAATAAACATTCTGGTACAGATGTCTTTGTTATATTGTGACTTTTGGTCTTCTGGGTATAAACATAGTAAAGGAATTATAGGATCGAATGGCAGGTCTATTTTTAGGTCTCTAAGTATTCTCCAAACATCCTTTCAGAAGGAACGTATTAGTGGGCATTCCCACCAGCAATGTACAAGTGTGCCCTTTCCTCCACATCCACGC
>CAUYPK010031391.1:0-17699 GCA_963574355.1 Loris lydekkerianus
GGAGCAGTTTTTTCACACAATGGCTTTCACTGAGCCCAGCTCAGTGGCTCATTTTGGGGCCCCAGACAATGCCCAGAGTTCTCCACACTTTTGCTCAAGCTCTCCCCCAGGCAGCTCAACTGAGCACCAAGTTCAAGAACACCAAAAAAAGTTCACAGGTAAGGCCTTTCCAGTTTGCAGTCTCACTGCTGCTTGTACTCACGGTTGCTGGTGTGATTAGGTCGATCGAACACACGCAGCCACTTGCCCGTTTTCCACTGTTTTTGTCCTCCTCCTGGGGTCCAGAATTCCCTTGCTGGCCCCCTGTATCCTCAAAGGGATGATCATAGGTAGATCCCACTGGTCAGAGATGTCTGGAGTCGTGTCTCCCCAGACTTGCCGTGCCCAGTTGCAGGGAAGCTGTTTTGAAGTTTGCTCTTACTGTGATATTTATCTTAAATGTTTCTCTAAATTCCATTGTTTCTTTCTTGCCCTCTCGATGTTGGCATGTCTGCTTGAGTTTTCACATGCAGTATTCATTTGGGATTTTCTCCCTCACATCAGTGATCTAGAAATCGTCCTCTGTCCTTGGCGGGCCCTGTTGTAGAGCCTATATAGGGTGGGAAAGCTCAGGGATGGCCAGGGGGTGTGGGGACCCTCAGACAGCCCTCGCCTCAGGACATGGCCTCTATGTTGATGACTCTGCTCCCCAGGAGTGACCCTGACCCAGAAAGACCTCTGGGCTGCTGCCCTCAGAGTGCTACCCACTCTCTCCTGCAGGTGTTCGAGGAGGAGCACCACATCCTCTACCTGGACCATGCTGGCGTGATTGTGGCCATTAAAGACACTTCCATCCCCTTGAAGATCCTCAAGTAACGTCATGGGGGGGCTGGCAGAAAGTGGTGGTCATTTTTGTGTGGGGGGGGATCATTTTGTGTCTAGGAGTCCTCTCAGAATATTGCCCAGAATGGCCTCCCCACGGGGCCACAGGACAACCTGCTAAACCCTAGCAACAGGGATAGCAGCAAACCCTCCTGAGGGGGTCATACAGGTGGACTTTGTCCTGCCCCCAGGAGACAAGCAAATGGGATGGTCCAGTAAGGCGGAGGGAGGCTTGGGGCTATGGGCCAAGAGGAGGGGGGAAGCAGGGGGGACTCCCCAGAGGAGGGACTTTTAAGCATCAACAGGAATTAGTTACATGGAGGACCTGGGGCCAGGTCACCCAGAAGCCAGAAGCCCATGCCTGGCTAAAAGTGGGGTTGACAATGGCACTAGATGTCTGAAAGCCTTTATGGGGAACTGAGGGCAGGTATGAACTTGGGACTGGAAGGCAGAGCTGGAGCAGCTGCCAGGAAGCCAGAATCACTTTAGTCTGAAAAAGAGCAATACTGGTCCCATCATTGGCCTGGCACCTGCTGGACTGGACTCAGAGCTTGTGTGGGCCCATCCATGGAATACAAAGTGTCCTCAAGGTCCTGAGATAACACTCGGGCAAGAGGCCTGGTGTTGCTAAGTGGGTGTTGGTATCTCCTAGCACTGGCGAGGGGAACAGCCCCTGCCCAAGAAGGCAAGGTTGGGGGTCTGGCTGCAGATGCTGGGCTGGTGCAGGAGACGGAGGGCAGTGGAAGGCACTGTGCCCAGTGGGCAGAGAGGACCTCACACAGGAGCACTCACACCCCCTCTGGGCACCTCCTCTCACAGGTTCAGCCTGGACGAGGGCCTCACGTGGAGCACCCACAACTTCACCAGCACCTCGGTGTTCGTGGATGGGCTGCTGGGCGAGCCAGGGGACGAGACTCTGGTCATGACGTAAGTGCTGGGGACTGGGGCGGGCGGCAGTTAGAGCCCAGCACAGGAAGGCTGAGACCCCCACAGGCCTTTGCTGCTGCCTGGTGGGTGTAGACACAGGCCCCACCTCTGTCTTCACATGTGCCCCCACTCAGGGGGAGGCAGGCTCTCACTGCCTACTGCCTCCTCACATCCCGGCCATTAGGAGGTAGACACTGTGTTACCTACCATTCAGGGATCTCCACCACCTGCCAAGGCTCACGGCCACTCTCGACCACTATTGTGACTCTGTTGCACCTCTCAGGTTGATCAGTCTTATTAGTATTATTATCTGCTGGCACATATTATTAGCCATATGCACAGATGGGGGCCTGAGACCCAGGCAGGCCAGCACAGCACGGAACCAGCTGTGACCTGCCTGGCACCCTGGTTGCAGCACTGGCCCAGCTTCTATCCCCAGCCTGTCTATGTGCGTCCAGCACCACCGTGGGTCAAATGCCATAGGAGGCACCAGGAGGATGAAGGGGCTTTGGAAATCCCAGCTGCTCAGAGCCACCCTGGCCCATCATGGGTGACGACACCCACCCAGGAGGTTTGCCCGCAGCCCTGTGGCCACACTGGGGGAGAGAAGTTACTCCCCCAGAATTACACTTGGCTGGGTGCCTTCCTTCTGCATGGTGACAGGCCTGACCACAGGCTGGCAAGGCTGGAACCTCTGCATTTCAGACAGCTCGTGATGCTGCCACAGCAGTCCCACATTGTGCAGCTTACAGGGTTCCTGAGTGCCCTTCTTGCCTCTATCAACAATGCCTGTGGCAGCTTGAATGGTGCCCCCAGATTCATGTCTGTCTGGAACCTATGCTGGGACCTCACCTGGAAACAGGGTCTTTGCAGAGGTCACCAATTTAAGATGAGGTCTGGGAATCAGGGGCCCTAACCAAGGGATGGTGTCCTTCTAAGGAGAGGAGACACGGTGACCCAGATGTGGGGAGATGATTGTGTGAAGGCAGAGCCAAGGAACACCTGGGGCTGAAAGAGGCAGGGAGGCTCCCCAGAGCCCCAGAGGGAGCAGCACCAGCCTGCCAATGTCAGTGCAGGGCTCGCACCCTACAGAGCTGCAAGAGACACACACTGTGTCCTGATCCTCCAGTTACGGCCGTCGGTCTTGGCAGCCCTAGGAAACTCCAACACCGGCCCTGACTCTTCCCTCCATGACTGCTCAACTCAGGGCTGGTGAGGAGGGTGGACCTGGATGCCTGGACTTCAGACAGCTTGTTCTCTGCTCTATCCCTCCTGGAACAACAGGCCCCGCCTCACCTGCTGTCTGCCAGTGTGTCCCCTTGTTTATGGAAGAGCCCAAATGAACATGGTCCCTGAGATCCCCTAATTGCTGGGACTGGGGCCGGGGTTGGGAGCTCAGCTTTGGAAAACCTGCCCCCACAGACTCTCCCACTTTCATGGTTGTACCCGTCCTTCCCCTCGGCCAGCTCTTCTGTTTGTCAACTGAGAAAACCACAGCTCCAAGAAGGGAGGTGCCCCGGCCAAGGTCACAGGACCAGGGAGTGGCGGAGTCCAGCTCTGACGGGCCCTGTCAAGGGTGTGCCCTGCCCTGCCTGTTGTCCCAGGTGCATGCAGCAGGTGCCCACCGTGTGCCAGGTGCTGTCTGGGATGCTGGAAGCACATGGGCACAGGGCACTCTCCAGGCCTGGCTGTGGGCACTTGGCCTCACTCCTGGGAGAGAACCAGCCTATCTCCAGCTCCTGGCCAGGAGTCTGGGCCTGGATATTGGGTTTGGCAGCAAGAGGCCTCCAGGAACATCAAGAGAGCAGTTCCAGCCGAGCCAGTGTGAGCAGCAGGGGACTTGAAGTCCAGTAGGGCAGAAGGATGTGGGATCACTGAGCATGGGCTGCCCCAGGATGCTCAGGACAACTGAGTTTCTACTGGCTTTCAGTTCAGACCCATCCCCAGAAAGGCTTCCTGCAGCAGGACTGGCGGCCTCCCCACCACACCTGCCGTGGGCCTCATTCCTGTCTGGTGGGCTCTCAGGCACCGCAAGATGCTGGCGCCTGTGCCTTACCTGGGGCCTTCCCTGCTCACTTCTCCTGTGTGGCCCCGGGCCTGGCATGAGATCAGTGCTGGCTCCACACGGTTTGAACAAACGTGGGAGATGCGCAAACGAGGACTGGCCCAGGGTAGAGGGTGGACATCAGAGCAGACTGACCTCACACTCGGGAGTGGCCAAGGAGGTGGCCTGGCTGCTGAGTGGTGGGGGGTTACCCAGCCCCCACAGAACCAGCAACACTGAGAACAAGGCTGGGGAGGCATCCAGTCTGCATCTATACAGTGTGGAAATTAGCAGGTGTGAAGAGTTACGGGAGCCTCCAGGCAGAGTGGAGTGTCAGCGCTCTGGAAATGATATATCCTCTCCCTTTCCTGAAGCTTCAGCCTCCTCGTCTGTCACACAGAGACTACAACCCCACTGCCAGGTCACCCAGAATGAGCCCAGGACACTTGCTCCCCTGTGACGCTCCTGCGCATCCTGCTTCCTGGGTGGCCAGCAGGAGCGCCCTGGTTAGACTCCCACCTAGGAAAGGTGTCACCTCCACCTGCCACATGGGGCTGCGGGAGGATGCTGAGCCTAGCTCTGCTTCCCTCCAGGACACCCGGGCAGGGTCCCAAGGCGAGGGTCCCTCACTGCTCTAACCATGCGTCCAGCTCACCCTGGAGGTGCAGGTCGGTCCCACCAGCCTCCAGACGGGTAACCACATGTGTTTGTGTTCTCAATGGTGCCCAATGGGGCAGCATGCCCCTACCCTCCTCCAGTCCAAAGACTAACTATCCCTAGCTGGGCATGTCCCTCCCCCCTTCTAGCCTCTCCATGTCTTTGTGTGGGGAGGGAAGTGACCCACTGTGACCAGGGCCATGATGAGGCTTTGCTGATTACCTCCTGCGTGCCCTGGGGCTGTCTTCCTATCTCATCTCATCTTGTTCTCATAAGAAATTTCTACAGAATGACTTGAGTCCCTATTTCTAGAGGTGCTAATATCTCTCTAAGATCTTTGATCTGAGGGAGGGGTGGGATGGGGCCCAGCCAGGGACCTGGGGAGGGACGGGAATCCTGTCTTATAAAAGCCAGGTGGGGGAAAATAATCACCCTTCTTGGTCTCTAAGTGCCCTGGGCTATGCAGTTTCCCTATACACTCAACTCCTGCTCTGCTCTGGCACTGGGTGTGTTAAATCATTCCTGACTTTAGACAGCCACTGTCCCCTTTCAGCTGCTGGAGGCTCTGGGGCAGGAGCGGATAGCCCCTCCTTTTTGGGAAGCTGCTGGAAGCTGTGCTGGGCATTTTTCCAGAGTGGTGTTGAGGGAAGAAGTGGTTGTACCTCAGCGGCCCAGCTGTGTGACATTTGGGGTGCAGTGGGTGGCCTCCACCTCACGTAGCTGAGCTGTTTTCTGAATCCAGAGCCGAAGAGCAGAGGGGACAGTGACCTCTGCCCGTGAAAGTGGCCCCCGCCCTTCTGCCCTGCCTAAATGGGAGCCTTCTACTCCAGAACAGTGAACAGGAGCATCTTGTTAGGACATCAGCCCTTCATCCCAACTGTCACCAGGGCAGAACGGGCTTTGGCCCCAATGATAGCCCAGCTTTCATCAGTCCCCACAGATGAGCAATTTTACCCCCAGAAGGATAATGGCAGAATGCACAGCCAGGTGCTCTAACCTTTTAAGTTTTTTTGAAAAGCATCAGAACAGTTCCTGGAGTGGTGCATCTTCAAACACTCTTCAGAGTTCAATTGACATAGAAAGAATTCAGATGTCAAAAGAGGGGACAGGTGATATGCAGGCCTGTGCAGGAGCTGCCCCTGCTCGCTGTGTCCCGTGGCCTGTGGCCTCCCTGCCTCCCCCACTGGCTCAGTCATGGGCTAGGGGCCCGGGGACTCGCCCTGCCCCACACAGGAGTGGCTGTTTAAGAGCAGCAGCTTCCTGGCCCAGCCCCCACAGCTCAGCCCACTTTTTCCTTATTAACTCCAAAGTAATAGGATCCCTTTGAAGCCTTCTTCCCTAAAGAAGACAGAATTAACTAGATGTCAGATGTTTCTCACAGAATCAGCACAGGATTTAGGTTCTGTACGAGGCAGAACTTTGGAGACAAGGAAGAGATTAACTAGTGAACCAAGCCAGGGCCCTTCTCTGCCCAAGCTGGGGCCACAGATTGACTCCGTAGCCAGCAGGCAGTGCCCAACAGGGAAGGCTGTGCATGTGGGACCCATTGGGGACAGAAACAAGCAGAAAACCCATCTGAATGGCAGGCGCTTTGGGGCCAGGGCCACCCCCAGGCCCACAGATTCCCTTGGTGGAAATGGTGCCTGCAAGGGCAGCTGGATAAGGCAGAGTAGAGGCCAGGCCGCGGGGATGTCTCCCTGTCCTTGGTGGGCTGTGGTCACCAGCCGCTGGGAGCGTTCCCAGGCTGACACTCACACCCTCTTCCTTGTTGCTCTGACAGAAAGACCACTCAGGCCTCTGACTCCCTAAGGGAGGAGAAAAGCCACCCAGACTGGCAACTCCAGAACAAGAGCAGCTGGGATGGACTGAGGGCCCAGCGGGTGCCTCCCAGCCCCAAGGGACAGCAATGACAGGGCAGGAATGTAATCATGAGGACGTGCAATGGAAGCGGCCCAGCTGCACCTGCCCAGAGCCCAGTTACATCAGGACGGGGCAGTGGGGGCCACAGTGGGAGACACAGCCCACCCTTCAGAGGCTTAGGGTTTTATTTGTGAAATAAGGAGAATCCTTTCTACCTTGTGAGATGGTTCTGGGGAGTGGGGTGATATGTGTGTGTGTGTGTGTGTGTGTGTGTGTGTGTGTGTGTGTGTGTGTGTCTGAAACTCCCTGCCCAGAACATCACTAGTCCAACCTCAATCCTGAAAGGCTAATCTTACTGTCCCTATATTAAAGCCAAGAAAACTGAGGTGCAGAGGGAGATAGACTTGCCCAAGGTCGCAGATAAAGTAAACAAGTTTTCAAGGCCTCTCTGACCCAGGGGTGGCTTGTGGAACTAAACCTGAGACATTCAGGTGCAGCCATCACATCCCCAAGAGTAAATTTCAAGACCTTTCTCAATGCCACCCCCAGAATAGGAGTTGAGTGCACTCAGATCATGATTGGCCACCCCAAGGATCCAGCCCCTGTTGGAGGTGCTCAGACAGAGACCAAGACCAGAGCAGATAAATCACCCACCCACCCCCACCCAGATGCTTGACCTCTGATAATATGGCTGGAACACTGCAAGCTGGACTGGAGAAGGACCAGGAAAGAGCGCGTTGGGTGCCTCTTTCAGGGTTGTCTGCAGAGCCCAAGCACGAGGTTCGGGGGATTAAGTGGAAGCCCTCAGACAGTGGCCCTCACTGAAGGGGAAAGATCTGGGTATACTCAGCAAATGACTGCTGACCGCCAAGGATGGGTGAAGAAACAGCATGAACATGCAACTTAACCTTGCCCTGGCTCTCCTGTCTGTAGCATGGGGTGGACTCACCTCACAGGGTCATGTGTAGCTTGCTTCCTGCACGCCGCTGGGCTCTCCAGATGGCTGCCTCCCTGGTCTCCCTCCATGGCTTCCCCCACCCACCAAGGCCAAGAGCAACAGGTTGAGATATGGCCTTCCTCACCTGCCTGCTCCAAGCTGAGCCAGATGACTCATTGTCCCTTTGGAAGGCCAGTTCTGCTTGGGAGTGAGCGACCAGTGGCCCAACAATAGGAAGCTGGGTTTCTGTGGCACAGAACCCACACATGGTCAGGCTGAAGGGCAGGGGAGAAGCCAGATGGCACCAGGCTCAGCCTGACCACGAATCATTCTGCAAAACATAATGCAAGGATCAGCATGTGGAGTGGGGAAGGGCCCTGGTGGTGGCTAGGAGGCCAGGGCTCCCAACCTGGCTGTTGGGCCTATTCCCCATGCCTCGGGGAGCAGGCAAGTGGAGTCAGATGGATGAGCCACACCACTGTAATTGACAGGCTGGAGATCAGGGCCACCAAGGCCTGCCAGAGTTGCAGGGAGCCAGGCGGTGTCTGGCAACACATTCTAGCAAGGACGGGCGGGTGTCCCTGTGCCCATGGCGAGTTTGGAGGGAAGGTGGCTTGCCAAGCTGGCCGGGCCAAACCAAGGTGGCTTTCTCTCACCTTCTCCATTTACCCCTCCGCAGCGTCTTTGGGCACATCAGCTTCCGCTCAGACTGGGAGCTTGTCAAGGTGGACTTCCGGCCCGCGTTCTCCAGGCAGTGCAGTGAGGAAGACTACAGCTCCTGGGACCTCACCAACCTCCAGGTGGGAGCCGGGAGGTGGCAGGGACAAGGCACAAGTGTGGGCCCACTGCTGCCTGCTACACTTTCCCCTGCCAGGTCAGAGTAATCTCTCCTCCTCCAAAAAGTCCTCATGGAATCACCCCCGCCTTCTGAGGAGGAGTGAATAAGGTTCATAAAATCCTCCCTCTTCAGCTCCAGCCAGGCTGTGATTGGGGGGTGGGGGCAGCTGTGAAAGAAAGAGGGGCTCGGGCGGCGCCTGTGGCTCAAAGGAGTAGGGCGCCGGCCCCATATACCAGAGGTGGTGGGTTCAAACCCAGCCCCGCCAAAAACTGCAAAAAAAAAAGAATGGCTCAATGGCACTTGTTAAAGCACAGTATGGGTATAGTGGGGGGGGGAGGGGGGAATGGGCTCAATTCAAACTCAAGAGGGAATTGCTAGCTAAGGAGCAGGGTGGGGTCGGGGTGGGAAGTCACTGCGAGGAAGCATCTGAGGTGAGGGGGATTAGGGAAGAGCTGAATTCATGGGATCCTTGTCATGGGTAGACCAGGCTGTCCGGATAGCACCTGGGGATGGGGATGAGGACCCCAGTCAGATATGGAGGTCAGGTGCTCACCAAACTGGCTGGGTGGGCTTGTAATTAAAACTGAATTTTATAAGCAAGTACACAGGCAGGCATGGAAGATTCAGGAGTCCGGCTCAAGCTCAGCCACACCAGGCGTGGCGCCTGTTACCATCCAGCAACTGTTGCAGGGACAGGGGTGGAACCTGTTCTGATCCTCCCTGAGGATCTACTCTGTGCACATGAGCTCACAGGGCCTGTGTCCTCAGGGCCTGAGGTGGGCGCATTGGGGCACTTAACTGGGGCTGCACTCCCAGCTACTAGGTGACCCCTTGGGGCCCAGCCAGAGCTGTACACAGAAGGTTTGTGGGTTGGGATAGGAAGGAGGCCTCAGCTTGACCTCATATATGCCACTTCCCCTTTGGGGCCTCAGTTTCCCCATCTTCCCCAACTGCTGCCTGAGGCCTTTTCAGGGATAAGCAGATCAGCAGTACAAGCCAATGTAGAGCATCAACCCTTCTCAGGCCAAGTCCTTATTCTGACGTTCCTGCTGCAGGGCGACCGCTGCATCATGGGCCAGCAGAGAAGCTTCCGGAAAAGAAAGCCCATGTCCTGGTGCATCAAGGGGAAGAGCTTCACATCAGCGCTCACGTCCCGCGTGTGTGAGTGCCGGGACTCTGACTTCCTCTGGTGAGCATTCAGCTCCTCGCCACAAGGCCTCACAGGGCTACTTGAACCTCCCCACCACATGGCAGCTGCTTCCCCAGGGCCAGGGAGGAGGCAGTTCCTGTCCTAACCTGGGCTCAGAGCCACACATCATCACTTCCAGTTTGTTCTTCTAGAACCAGGTTGTTATGTCCAGCTCACACTTGAGAAAGGAAGGTTAAAGAATTTGACGTATTTTTAAAACTGCCACAGTGGCCTACTCAGAGCGGGAGGAATATGTGAGGAATAGCCCAGGGCGTGCTGGGGGAATGGTGTGCCCACTCCAGCCCTTCTGCATCCAGGGGCTCTATTGACAGCCCTAATCTGTCCCCTGCATTCCTCAAAAGCCACCTGTGGCTGCCCAGTGCCCACAGGACAACGTGGCTCACAAGGCCACTGCTTCATCCGCCTTGCCTCCCTAACCCACCCCTCCATCCTGCTCCTAACATTCTGCCACCTCGGCCTGTCCCTCCCTGCACCAGCACTGACCAGGCCAGTCTCTGCCCACAGTGCTCTCCCCTCACTTGCCCTGCCTCTCTCTGCTCATCCTTTGAGATTTTTCTTAGCTCCTCCTGGAAGCCCTACAGGTTCCTCCGAGCTCCCAGCATCCCACTGTCACTCTGGAATATAGCCATCAGTTTTCAGGCCTGTCTCCCCGCCTGAAACAGGGTATTGGATTTTCTCTGTGTTCCCGCAGATGGGTACATGGTAGGCCCCTGGCGTACGGTTTCCTTTGCAGCCCCCATGCAGACTTCACTCCCATGCTGGCTGACTTTGATCCTCACTGCCTGTTACTTACCCACTGTCCTTTCCTCCTGCCAGTGACTACGGATTTGAGCGCTCCCCCTCCTCAGAGTCCGAAGCCAACAAGTGCTCTGCTAACTTCTGGTTTAACCCGTTGTCCCCGCCTGATGACTGTGCCTTGGGCCAGACCTACACCAGCAGCCTGGGGTGAGTGTGGGGTGGGGTCTCTCCTTGCCTGAATCCAGGGGCAGAGCTGCAGTGCGCCCCAAACCCACTTGTAGCTGCCGCCTGCTGCTCCCGAGGGGAGTCAGGGAAAAACAAGTCAGGCTGAGTGTGTCCTGTGCTCAAGAAACAAAATCTGGCCATAGTTCTCATGTGTCCTACCATAGGCCCCAGAGAACAAACTTGGCTCTCAAGGCAGAGGAGCCCACAGGGCTCTGCCATCTGTGCCCATGTGAGCCAGCATCAGGGGAGAAGCTGCCTTGAATTGGCTCTGAAAGGTCTAAGGTGTCCCATGGCTCATACCTGCAGCAGAGCTAAGCCCCCCCAGAGAAGCGTATACTCCCCTTCCTTGCTGAGCCACTGCAGTACCAGGACCCTTCCCCACATACCAACACTCAGTGAGCTGGGCCTTTAGTTGGGTGCTGGAGGTGCTTAAGCTTCCTATGGGTCTCACCTTAAATGGCATTTCCTTCAGGAAACCCTCCCTGACTGCCCACCCTGACCCCCAAGATTACTCTGTCATCACATAAAACCTAGTTAGAGCTGTCACTACCTAACCATCCTCCCTGCTGGACTGTAAGCACCATGACCCATGGGAGGGGTTTCTTCTGTCTGAGGGGTGATGAATACAAGCCGTGCCCTAGGGGACAGCGCTCACAGGTGTGAACAGTCACAACCCTCTTCCACCATGCGCTGGGGTGAGATAGATAGTGTTAGGATCCACTACAGTGCTCACAGGTGTGAACAGTCACAACCCTCTTCCACCATGCACTGGGGTGAGACAGATAGTGTTAGGATCCACTACAGCGCTTACAGGTGTGAACAGTCACAACCCTCTTCCACCATGTGCTGGGGTGAGACAGATAGTGTTAGGATCCACTACAGCGCTTACAGGTGTGAACAGTCACAACCCTCTTCCACCATGCACTGGGGTGAGACAGATAGTGTTAGTATCCACTACAGTGCTCACAGGTGTGAACAGTCACAACTCTTCCTCCACCATGTGCTGGGGTGAGACAGATAGTGTTACGATCCACTACAGTGCTCACAAGTGTGAACAGTCACAACCCTCTTCCACCATGTGCTGGGGTGAGACAGACAGTGTTAGGATCCACTACAGCGCTCACAGGTGTGAACAGTCACAACCCTTCCTCCACCATGCGCTGGGTGAGACAGATAGTGTTAGGATCCACTACAGTGCTCACAGGTGCTGTAGAACAGTCACAACCCTCTTCCACCATGCGCTGGGGTGAGACAGATAGTGTTAGGATCCACTACAGTGCTCACAGGTGTGAACAGTCACAACCCTCTTCCACCATGCACTGGGGTGAGACACTACAGCGCTCACAGGTGTGAACAGTCACAACCCTTCCTCCACCATGTGCTGGGGTGAGACAGATAGTGTTAGGATCCACTACATTGCTCACAGATGTGAACAGTCACAACCCTCTTCCACCATGTGCTGGGGTGAGACAGATAGTGTTAGGATCCACTACAGTGCTCACAGATGTGAACAGTCACAACCCTTCCTCCACCATGTGCTGGGGTGAGACAGATAGTGTTAGGATTCACTATTTCACTTCTGAGAGATCCAGTCCACAGAGTTCTTGCTGATTCACCATGCAGGTTTCAACTTGCTGGCCTTAACGGTATTGTCTGTGCAGTATTTACATTTTTTGGTTTCTGTGTATCTCAAAACTTTCATAATGACCCATGGTAATAAAATGTTGTGTATGTAAGAACTGTGCACCTCAGCTTCAGGAGGTCCCAAACATGCTCCGTCTGCATGTCCCAATTTCCCCATTTCTCTGTGTGGAAGTTTTCGGGGAAGAAGGAAAAAGCCCATGGGCTTATTCAAAAATCCCCATTACTTTTCCTGGGAACCTGAAGAAACAGAAATCAGTCCCCAAAATTGTAGACTTTGACCTCAGCAGCATATATCCTGCCACCCACCCCTCCAGTTATTCATCCATCACCATCCATCTATCTATTTATCCATCATCCAACTTTTCATCCATCCATCATTCATCATCCATCTGCCATCCATCTATCCATTTATCCGTCCCCTGATCCATTCATCATTCACTCATACATATACCCACCTGTGCTTTCATTCACCTTCCACCTATCTATTATCCATCCATCTATCTGTCTATCCATCTTCATTCCATCTGTCTACTCTCCACTCATCTGTGTACCTACCATCCATCCATCTCTCCATTCATCCATCTGTTTATCTATCCATCCATGTGTCTATTTATCCATCCACCCTCTTCCATCCATCTATCTGCCATCCATCCATTCATCCATCTATCCATCCATGTATCTATCTGCCCATCTATTCACCCATCCACCCATCCATCCACCCATTCATCTAGGTATCCATCTATCCATCCATCCACCCATCCATCCACCCATTCATCTAGGTATCCATCTATCCATCCATCCACCCGTTCATCCACCCATTCATCTAGGTATCCACCCATTCATCCATCCACCCATTCATCCATCCACCCATTCATCTAGGTATCCATCTAGCCATCCATCCACCCATTCATCCACCCATTCATCTAGGTATCCATCTATCCACCCATCCACTCATCCATCCATCCATTCATCTAGGTATCCATCTATCCACCCATCCACTCATCCATCCATCCATTCATCTAGGTATCCATCTATCCATCCATCCACTCATCCATCCATCCATTCATCTAGGTATCCATCTATCCACCCATCCACTCATCCATCCATCCATTCATCTAGGTATCCATATATCCACCCATCCACTCATCCATCCATCCATTCATCTAGGTATCCATCTATCCACCCATCCACTCATCCATCCATCCATTCATCTAGGTATCCATCTATCCACCCATCCGTTCACCCTATTTATCTGTTCATTCATATATTATTCATCTATCCATCCCCTCCCTTCTATTTATTATTCATGTATCCATCCATCCCTCTATCCATCCATTTATCTATCTATTCATTCATCTATTATCTCTCTACCCATGTATCCATTCACTCATCCACCCATCCATCCATGTATCTATCCACCATCTATCCTTCTATCCACCCATCCATCTGTTCATCTACATATCTACCCACACATATATCTATCCATCCATCCACCCATCTATCCATCCATCTATTTATCTATGTATTCATCTATCCATCCATCCATCCATCCATCCATCCATCCATCCATTTATCTATCTATCCACCTACCTTTCCATTCATTCGTCAAGCGGGTGCAGTGGCCTCTCCTGCATAACCTCCAGGGCTTGGCAAGCAGGACCTCATGTTTGAGGGGTCAGAGCCAGAACCTATATCAAGGACAGTGGAGTTCATTTCATATCATCTGCACAGGGATGTGTTGGGAGTGGGCGGCCCTTAGAGAAGTGTATTTTCTTTCAAACTCCCCAGGTATCGGAAGGCAGTGTCCAACGTGTGCAAGGGTGGTGTGGACCTGCAGCAGAACTCAGTTCAGCTCCAGTGCCCCCTTACGGCACCCCGGGGCCTGCAGATCAGCATCCAGGGTGATGCAGTGGCCGTGCGACCTGGAGAGGATGTCCTGTTCATTGTGCGGCAGGAGCAGGCGAGTGGGCACTGTCAGCAGGGTGGGCAGAGAGGAAGGTCAATGAGGGCTGCTCCCTCCTCCTACAAGCAGCTTTGGGTGTCACTGTGGGGAGCAGCCTGCTCCAGACAGCAGGAGGTAAGAGCAGGACAGAAATCTGCTTCCTGGGATCAGAGCAACATCTAAAAGTAAAGAAGATGCAGCAGAAAGCAGACTCAGACATAGGGGAGAATGTCAGCATGTGCCAGGCAGAGTCAGAGGTCCATGTGGCTTCACAAATTGCATGCTGTGTGTGTTTGCTGGGCTGTGGCGTAAGATTTACTCATTCTGGTGGGTGGCAATAGGATTTCTAAAAACCTCTAATTATATTGATTTAGTTAATTTGGAATCGTAAGAAAAGCAGACGTTAAAAACACCTATTACTTATAATTACACAACCGAAGATAAATCCTGTGTGTGTGTATAGAGATATAAATACATGTATACACACACATAAATAGAGATACAAATTTCCTCTCAGTCTCCCAGTCTTTCTTTTTATCTTTAGAACAAGTGTGACATTTCTCTTGATTTTAAAAATAATATATGTTCATTGTAGAACATTTTGAAAACACACAAAAAATATCAGGAATATAAATATCACCAAAAATCTTAGTCCTTCATGCTAACAACTATTTATATTTTGAATTTTCCTCTAGTCTTTTTAAACTAATTTGTGGCATGCTTATTTCTCTGATTATAGAAGTAGCTAGTTCTTACTGTAGAAAATGCAGAAAAAAACTAGAAAAACCTACAAACATGCAAAAAATTCACAACTGCAGGAAGGTACAAAAGGAGAGTCCAGTGCCCCTGTTTCCAAATCCCTTAGAGCTCAGGCTGGACTCAGCTCTCTCCCAGCACACAGCTATGCTGGGCATTCAGATCTTTGGTTAACAAATATGGGGAAGGTAGCAAGTGTGGCTTCATAACTACGTACATTTTATTTAAATGTCCTTAAAAATACGGTGCTGGCCAGGCATGGTGGCTCATGCCTATAATTCCAGCATTCTAGGAGGCCATGGCAGGAGGATCTCTTGAGCCCAGGAGTTCTAGACCAGCTTGGGCAACATGGTGAACCTCTATCTCTTCAAAAAAAAAAAAAAAGAAAGAAAGAAAGAAAAATTAATCAAGCATAGTGGTATGTAGTTGTAGTCCCAGCTACTCAGGAGGCTGAGGCAGAGGATTGCTTGAGCCCAGGAGTTGGAGGTTGCAGTGAGCTATGATGATGCCTCTGTATTCCAGCTGGGGAGACAGACCAAGACAGACACTGTAAAAAAAAAAAAAAAAAAAAAAGGCATTACAATATTACAAGCAACTATCTACTTCAAAACAAGATAAAAAATAAAAGATTTTTAACAATATGGCACAAAGGTGGGGTTGGGTGAGGATGGCAAAGGTCTTTGGAATTGAACAGCAGGGAGCTTGGTCTGGTGCAAACAGGGAGACCAAGGCAGAGGGACACACAGCTGGGCCTGCCGAGTGCCTCTGCCGGGTACTATGCCCTTACTTCTTGCACAACCTCACCCAGTGCGGCAAGCTCTTGTGAGCCTGCTCAGTGTCACCCAGGCTCAGACACATGAAGTCACTCTCCCAAGGCCATGCAGGAACCAGTCCCAGGCCTTGGGACTCTGAGTAGACACAGCCTGGGTCTGGGGTCCCTAGACCTGAGGCATGGGGGCAGCCCTGGGCAGGGGTGGGGCCCGTCTGTTCACAGAAGCATCTCAGGGTACCAGAAGGACAGAGCCCCCTGCCCAGACTGTGGCCACCTGGACCCTCAGAGGTGACCCCTCTGTAGCGCCTACTGACTTCCAGGGAAGATAGCCCTCTGCTGCCCCCTAGAGCCTGGAATCTGAGCAACTCAGTCACTGCTCCAGATTTGTCCTAACAGGAATCCAGGTGAGGCCCACTGCCAGCCCTGGTGGCCCCACCTGCTCAGGGGGCCAGGACCATTGCTTGGGGCTGCTCTGCAGGCCTGGGCTGGGGTTTGCAGAGGTAAAGAGAGAGAAGCAGCTCTTGGCAGGGAGGGCTCCCAGGGCACCCGGTATCTGAAAAGGCCACACACATTAGGGAAGGTGTGTGGGAATGTGGGATGTGGAGTAGACACACACTCTCTGGTGCAAGTCACATAGACATGTTCTGACACACATGCTTATACACTCACATGTTCACACATGTTCATATTCACACTCATACACAGTTCTGCACACTCACAGACACATTTGAACACTTACACACTCGCACATACGCTAAGCTAGGTTTGGAAATAGTACTGGATTTGGGAGAGGACAAGATTTGCAGATATCTAAGAATTAAAAATAATATCTGATAGGGAATCCAGAAATGGACCTATATAAATAGGCCTAATTTTTGTATATAGGTACGCTGAAAGAAGGGTGCCATTTTTATATAACAAAAATGGACCTCGACCTAAACCTCACACCTGATAAAAAAATCAATTCAAAATGAATCACAGACTCAAATGTAAAGTGTAAAAAATCATAAAACTCTTAGAAAAACTACAGGGGAAAATATTCAGGCTCTAGGATTAGGAAAACGGTCCTTAGATTTGACACTAAAAGCACAGTGCCTAAAAGGAAAATTTGACATATTTGGGTTTCATTACACCTTTGCTCTGTGACACACCCCTGTCAAGAAGATAAAGAGAAAGCAACAGAGGGGGAAAAAATATTTGCAGACCACATATCCAACGAGTACTAGAACGTATAAAGATCTCTCAGAATTCAACAGTGAGGCAACAAAGCATCCAGTTACACAATGGGCGAGAGACTTGAAGAGACATTTCACCCACGAGGGTGTGGGGGACGGGCATCCCTCCGGCCCCTTTCAGCTCTCAGTGGCGTCTTTGTCTGGATCTAGAAACCAAACTGACGCCAGGCAGATGAAAAAGAGAAAAGCATACACGTTCCATGAGTTTCACATGTGCTGGGGCCTTCAGGAGACTGTCAAGTCAGAGGTGACCCAAGTAAGATGCTTCTGTACTTTTCAGACAAAGAGCAATATATTTCAAAACAGATGTTAGGACAAGGAAAATCTGGGTAGGGGCAGTAACATTTTCTAGGGGGGTTTCTAGGAGATATAGCTGGGTGTGGAGCAGGGGGACGATAAGGGGCATTCCATTAAGTTTGTTTATCTGGGTCCAGCGCAGCTCCCAGTCTCTGGGGCTAAGGGCTGTATCCCCACCCTGACTCAGGGTGGCTGGCCCTCCCAGTGGAATCCTTAGCACTTGCTGCCTGCAGGAAGACAGGTCAGCTCACTGTTTTTGTTTTGTTTTTGAGACAGAGCCTCAAGCTGTCACCCTAGGTAGAGTGCTGTAGCATCACAGCTCACAGCAACCTCCAACTCCTGGGCTCAAGCAATTCCCCTGCCTCCGCCTCCCAAGTAGCTGGGACTCCAGGCACCCACCACAATGCCTTTCGGTTGCAGCTGTCATTGTTGTTTGGCGGGCCCGGGCTGGATTCGAACCCACCAGCTCAGGTGTATGTGGCTGTCACCTTAGCCACTTGAGCCATAGGCACCGAGCCCAGCTCACCCTTTCTGAAACTGCAATTTCTCCATGGTTTTCAACCAGAAATAATCAATAGTCCAGGGGTGGCGAACACGCGGCTAGAGCCACATGCAGCTCCTGGCCAAAATGAATTTCGGCTCTTTGCCTCTTATCATTATTTTGTATACTGTGGCTCTTTGCCAAGTTTGGATTTTGTTATGCTGCTTCTGAGGAGGGACCTCTGAGGAGCGATCTCCGAGCGCGTAGTCGAACTT